>CM050528.1:16661128-16716128 GCA_027563665.1 Antrozous pallidus | reverse complement strand
ACTTGTCAGAGCAGGGAGCTCAGTGTGAAACCAGACGCACTGAGGGGACACAGGAGGCCCAGAAAACCTGTGGGAACAGTTTCATAACAGGAGAAGTAAGACTTTATTTATTTTTAAAATATATTTTATTGGTTTTTCACAGAGAGGAAGGGAGAGGGATAGAGTCAGAAACATCGATGAGAGAGAAACATCGATCAGCTGCCTCCTGCACAACCCCTACTGGGCATGTGCCCGCAACCAAGATACATGCCCTTGACCGGAATCGAACCTGGGACCCTTCAGTCCGCAGTCCGACGCTCTATCCACTGAGCCAAACCGGCTACAGGGGGGTATGACCCCCACCCTCACAGGTCATGACCCCCGCACCCTCACAGGTCATGACCCCCCGCACCCTCACAGGTCATGACCCCCTCCCACCCTCACAGGTCATGACCCCCGCACCCTCACAGGTCATGACCCCCACCCTCACAGGTCATGACCCCCCCACCCTCACAGGTCATGACCCCCACCCTCACAGGTCATGACCCCCGCACCCTCACAGGTCATGACCCCTCCACCCTCACAGGTCATGACCCCTCCACCCTCACAGGTCATGACCCCACCCTCACAGGTCATGACCCCTCCACCCTCACAGGTCATGACCCCCACCCTCACAGGTCATGACCCCTCCACCCTCACAGGTCATGACCCCCCCACCCTCACAGGTCATGACCCCTCCACCCACCCTCACAGATCTGTTTCCTGGGCCACAGGAACCTCTTGCTCTTTGAAACAAAAGTCGTCAGGAAGTTGTTCTTTCAGGAATCTCCTCCTGGGCTGCTTGTTTTGCTCAATGAGAGGAACATTTGCCTGCTGTGCTCTAAGTAGGTAATAATGAGAGGTGGTCTCATTTCCGTTCAAGATCGGAAATAAAATCTCTAACAAGGCACTTCTGTTCTCTGCTTCTGTGGCCCCTCGTCAGGCAGAGGTTCCGGGTCAGAAGGGGAAGGACCGGAGGCTGCCGGAGCCGCTGGGCCTCCCGGTGGGGGCTGGGTCCCAGCCGAGCGCCCCCCCTCAGCAGGGCCTTTGTGACCCTGATGGTTTCTGCCCTGAAGAGCGTTTGGCGGGCCCATCACGAGGTGGGCCAGGTGGGATCGGAGCTGCCGCTTCTGGAGAACGCTGAGCCGTGAGGCTGTTTAACTCCATCCGGGCTCGGCCCGCGGGGAGCAGTCCCGGCGTGAAATGAGCCTTTTGGGGGAAAGGGCGCTGAGAAGCCACTCGCCCAGCACACAGGCCGCCCAGAGGGGTCAGACTTGTGTCCCAGCCGATGGGAACGGGGTGCTGCTTTCTCCCCTAGATCAGTGATTTCAACCTTTGTTCGTTACTAAAACTCTGTGGCACACCAAAAACATTTTTTGCCAATCTGACAAAAAATAATTTTGATTCATTCACACTAGACAGCTGTGGTGTCGGCTGTCATTTTTAACGACAGTGTGAGGGAAGAGAGGCCAGTGCCCTGACCGCACAGCCGGTGGCCGCACGTGCTGACAGTCCTGCGGCACACGGCTGAGCGTCGCTGTCTGACATTTATTCCGTCCCCTCGTCACATGGAGCAGAGCCGAATTCCCAGGAGACCGGAGCGGTCCTAAGGGTCACAGCCTCCGGGTCCCTGTGTGCTCACATGCACCGCCGGCCCAGGGGAGCCTCCCAGGGAGGCAGGTCTAATTGTCAGAATGCAACCCCGCCTGCAGCCACATCGGGTGGGCAGAGCACTGTTTTTGTCAACTTTCTTTAAAAATATTTTTTATTGATTTTTTACAGAGAGGAAGGGAGAGGGATAGAAAGTCAGAAACATCTGAGAGATAAATATCCACTAGCTGCCTCCTGCACACCCCCCCACTGGGGATGT
This sequence comes from Antrozous pallidus, assembly GCA_027563665.1. Lineage (NCBI taxonomy): Eukaryota > Metazoa > Chordata > Mammalia > Chiroptera > Vespertilionidae > Antrozous > Antrozous pallidus. The sequence continues at coordinate 16,714,240 of CM050528.1, read as the reverse complement.
GCCCGCAACCAAGGTACCTGCCCTTGACCGGAATCGAACCCGGGACCTTTCAGTCCACAGTCCGACGCTCTATCCCCTGAGCCAAACCGGTTTCGGCTGTTTTTGTTAACTTTTACGTATCATCTGCGGCTCCTTGGGTGCCACAGCAGAGTCGTTTTGACGGAATGTGTGTGGCCCCCAAAGTCTAGTGTTTATCGGGCTCTAGTTTACAGCAGTCTGCAGAGCCCTGCTGTAGACTGTGGCTTTAATTTGAACCATAGATCTGACCACACCTTTGATCCAATCCTGTGTCAAAAATGAGGATTCAGCCCTAGCTGGTTTGGCTCAGTGGATAGAGCATTGGCCTACAGACTGAAGGGTCCTAGGTTCGATTCCGGTCAAGGGCATGTACCTTGGTTGTGAGCACATCCCCAGGAGGGAGTGTGCACGTGCCTGGGTTGGGGGCTCAATCCCCTGGCGAGGGGTGTGTGTGGAAGGTAGTTGACCCATGATTCTCTTATCATTGATGTTTATCTCTCTTCTTTTCCCTTCCTCTCTAAAATCGATATATATATATATATATATTTTTTAATCCCAAGAGGATAGTATTTTATAAAAAATGAAGATTCACAAAATAGGTGAAAATTCAGAAATCAGTGTAGAAAATTGAAAGCCGATAGGGATGTTTGGAAAGTTTGTCTGATGACTCTTTAATTGGACATAAAATTCCTCATTCTAAGAAGCTACTTAAGGGAAGACCCCTTGTTAAGTCTGAAAGCTGTATATTTAAATCAAAACTGCTAGTCTCAGGCTCAGTTTTGCTTCAATAACAATCCCAAATCTGTGGCTTAAAATGGTTTATTATTTTTTAATCCTCATCTGAGGCTACGTTTTTTATTGATTTTAGAAAGGAAGAGAGAGGCAAAACCGGTTTGGCTCAGGGATAGAGCCTCGGCCTCCAGACTGAAGGGACCCGGGTTCGAGTCCGGTCAGGGGCATGTACCTTGGTTGTGGGCACATCCCCAGGAGGAGGTGTGCAGGAGGCAGCTGATGGATGTTTCTAACTCTCTATCCCTCTCCCTTCCTCTCTGTAAAAAAAATCAATAAAATATATTTATTTTAAAAAAGGGAGAGAGAAACGTTGATTGGTTGCCTCCCCTGCGCACGAGGAGATTGAACCCACAGCCTGGTATGCACGCCGACTGGGAACTGAGCCCACCATCTTTTGGTGAGTGGGACCCTCCAACCAGCCGAGGCGCCAGCTAGGCCAAAGGAGGGTGTATTTCTTGCTCAGGTAAGGTGTTCATCAGGGTCGGCCAGGACACTAATTACACATTGAAGTGATGTATGTGTATGTATAAAGTAAAAAAAAGAATTACTTTTTCTTCCTTCCTATTCCAACTCCATTCCTTAATCACTTAGTACCTTGGTGTGTATTGTCTTTTTTGGTGGGGGGTTGGGAGGATTGTTTTCCTTTGTTGTGTTGTGTCCATGACAACACATTTTCACTTTAAAATAGAGCTCACAACACGTCATTTCACAGCTCTTTCTTTGCCTAACAGTATTCTATGACTGCTTTCCAGCCCACTCAGACCAATCTGTTCTGTCACCCTTTTAAAGTGCATGAGCTCGGGTGTGAAATGAATTCATTTGTTTGCTTGCCTATTGGTGGGTCTCTTTTTTTTTTTTTTTTTTGTAATTACACACACTGTGATGGTGACCATTCTTGTCACATTTTCTTACACACTCAAGCTGATCTGTTCTCTCTCTTTTTTTTTTTTTAATATATTTTGATTTTTTTACAGTGAGGAAGGGAGAGGGATAAAGAGAAACAGATCAGCTGCCTCCTGCACACCCCCTACTGGTTATGTGCCCGCACCAAGGCACATGCCCTTGACCGGAATCGAACCTGGGACCCTTTGGTCTGCAGACAAGGCTTTATCCACTGAGCCAAACCGGTTAGGACTACCTTCCACATCTTGATGTTGTCAACTTGTGCTCCAGCCAGCCTTCCTCAGTCTTTTGAATTAGTGCTTGGGTTTGCATTCGCTGACGGTTTCTGTAGTCCATCTGTGCTGTTGGGTCATTTGAGCCTGGCACCAGAGCAGACGAACCTCAAGCGAAGTCCGGGACTGACCTGATTGTACCCGGGAGGCAGTCATACCCGTTCCGCTTAAGTCATCTTAGGATGTATCAATACACCCCGAGCTGCGCCTTAGCTTGTAACGCTCCTGGGGGCGCTGTCCTTTCCTCCCAGGCGGGCCATCTCGTGACTTTATTTCAGTGGAAAGGCATCAGAGCGTCCCCTGGCCCCTAGTGCCTGACAGACGGTGCATGTGAGGACCCTGGTGCCCCTTGGGGCTCTCAGTGGCCGTGACTCCCGTCCTTCCTTTGGGGAAGGTCTTGTCCTGCTCCGGGCCCCAAGCGCAGCCCCTCACGCTCTGCAAGGCAGCCCCGCAGCTCCCGTGCGGACCGGACCGGACCGGAACCACGGCGCCTCCACGTCCACTCCAGAGCGCGGGACTCGCCCCCCCTTTGCCGCGTCACACTCATCTGTAACACTTTGCTCTTCTTTCAGTCCTTTCAGGGCAGCCAGGGGCGCGCCTACCTCTTCAATTCCGTGTGAGTATCCGGCCACCTGCCCGCAGACGGCTGTGCTGGGTCAGACTCGGGGCGTGTCCGTGCCCAGTGAAGCCCGCTGCGCTGCAAGTCAGTGCTCCCCGGTCTCACCGGGTCTTAAGGGACTCTCTCTCTAGTCTTAGAGTTTCGGGGAGGCACGGCTCCGCACGGAGGGGATTCCCTCCCATTCGGGGGGGTGGGGGGGGGGTTGCTGCAGCAGCGCTGTGCTCACCGCCGAGCCCGGCCCTGGGGAGATGAAAGGTGGTGCCTTCTGAGCGGTGGGGGGCAGGGCTGGGGAAGGCAGCAGTCACACAACGCTGCTGCCTGTCTGGTGCCATCTAGGTCCGTGATGGCGAACCTATGACACGTGTGTCAGCACTGACACGTGTAGCCATTTTCGATGACACGCAGCCGCATGCGGTCGCATACAGAGAAGTATGCGGTCGCATACAGAGAAGGACGTTTCATCCTCGGCTACTGCACGGCCAGGTGCAGTAGCCGAGGATGAAACATTGCAAGTAAGTTAATTAGTTTTTGGCTTATTAAATACAGTTATATATTACAATTATACATTTTTGTTATTTAAGCTACAAATATCACGGAATTATGTTTTTTTTTCTCGAAGTGACACACCACCCGAGTTATGCTCGGTTTTTTGGCGAATTTTGAAACACCAAGCTCAAAAGGTTGCCCGTCACTGGTCTAGGTGGCGAGAGGGGAGGGGGCGGGGAGTGGTGGAGGGAAGGCGGCTGCCCGCCGGCCCTCAGGGCAGGTCCCGAGCCCCTGCTCCCCGCCCCCTGCAGGGTGAACGTGGGCTGCGGCCCCGCCGAGGAGAGGGTGCTGCTCACCGGCCTGCACGCGGTCGCGGACATCTACTGTGAGAACTGCAAAACCACGCTCGGGTGGAAATATGTGAGTGGCCACCGTGCACAGACATTCCAGGGAACACACAGAGGCCCTGGGACCCATAGAACTGCAGATGGAAACAATTTCTATGCAGAGGCGTAGATCTCCCCCGGAAGTATAATCCTGTCAGAATTCATTTTTTAAATCCGTTTTTATTGACTTCAGAGAGAGAGGGAGAGGGAGAGAGCGGTAGAAGCAGCCATGATGAGAAAGGCTGGCTGGCTGCCTCCTGCATGCCGTTCTGGTTTTCTTTGTTGGGCACCAAGCATCTCTCCCTCCTGGAATTCTCCATCGTTGCTGTGTCCCACGTCCCCATCAGATATGAGGAGACACAGTGCCCAGCTCACAGGCCTCCTCATATTCCCCTCCCTGTCCCCCCCCATCCTTCCCCTGCTTGGCGCATTCCACCTGACCACCCCTGGCCCCCAACAAAGGGTCTTCGCTCCCTCCAGCCTCTGAACTATGCCGGGACTCTCAGCGCCTCGCCTTCACCCTCCTTGCACCTGGAGTCCCTGGAAGGGCCACTCGCTCCTCTTCCTCCTCCCGAATTGCCCTGCACATGGCAGGTGCCCAGTAACGATCGGAATTCCTGTTTCCCTACAAGGTCATCTGTAACCTGGTGACACGTGCACACTGCCCTCAATAGGCTCGTCACCAAGACAGACCCAGCCGTGAGCGCTGCAGGGGACTTCTGGGGAGACTGCTACCATACACCCGCTTACTTCCTCTGCTCAGAGTACCACAAAGATGAAAATGAAACAGTCTTTCCTGAAACCTTGTTTCTACTTTTCCCCCAAGGAACACGCCTTTGAAAGCAGTCAGAAGTACAAGGAAGGGAAGTTTATCATTGAGCTTGCCCACATGATCAAAGACAATGGTTGGGAGTAAAGCGAAGGCTTCCTGTTCTCTTCCGAATCCTGTTTTGCGAGAGACTTGAATGGAAACAGAGGAGCGTCCTGGATGACTATTTCTTGAACTTGAACCTTGCAAGCCTGCCTCGTCCGGCTGCTCCGTGGGTAAGGCTCCATTTAGTCTATGTCCTCTTCATGTATGTGGTCGTTTCAGAAATGCTCCAATGATCTTTTTCTAGTGTCTCAAATTCTAGAAAATTAACCAACCAATGGCTGATCTGTCTAGGTAATACCTTCCTTAACCTCTGACTTTAAGATCATGTTTGGCTGCTCTCACATTGGACAGAAACAAGCCGAATCTACAGACCACAGGGCAGGGTCTCTAGAGAGCAGGCTCACCCCTGTCGTTAAGGACAGTGTTACAGCCCACTTTTTTCTAATTTGCAAAATTACACATTGGTTATATCTCTTGCAAATGAGCTGTTAAATCACAGTGCTCATTTCAGAATATTCCAGAAGCAGTCAAATCTACACACTGAGGGTGTTTTTTTTTTAGCTTTGCTCAAAACCAGATCCCATGGATAACATTTGACATAAGCTAGAAATGGAGAAATGTGTTTAATGGAACATCCTGTTTAAGCCAATAGCCTCCTTATCTAGGGAGCAAGTGAACCAGTTGTTAGCCAAGACTGACCGGGGCCTGCGGGCAGCTGTGCCGGGCCGGGCTCCGGACCCAGGCTCCGGAGGTGGGGCTGACGTGTGAGGCAGGCACTGAGCGCTGGTCCATGGAGTACTAGTGAACACACTGGACCGAGTAAATCGGACTTCCTTTTCTACTCTGATGTACTTGAAAATAATTATTTTTGCATATGAAAGAGGCCAGAACTAACAGGATAAACTTTCAAACTTGAGATTTGGTAGATTGTTTTTAATGTTTTCAAAAAAGGTTAAAGTTGCAAGACAGGTTTAAACTTTGTAAATGAGATGTTTGGTTTGCTCAACGGGTCACCCTGCCTGGTTCTGTCCCATGGGCTGTCACAGAAGGGCCTGGTTCTGTCCCATGGGCTGTCACAGAAGGGCCTGGGCAGTGTCCTAGGCCCTGAGTAGCCGCCACTGGTTTTAAGTTTGGACCCACCCCTGCTTCTGCAAGGAGTGGGCACTGTACAGGTTTTGGCCAATTTGTAAAGAATTTAGATAAAAAATGTTCCCAAATAAGTTTTCTATTCCAATGCTCAAACCCGACTCCAGCTTGCAGGCCAGCCTGCTTCCCGGTGTGCGGGGAGGCCTGTGGTCGCCATGGCGTGGGCCTCGCTGGGTCCCGGCGCCACGGCAGAAAAGGGCCGGGGGAGCAGGGAGAGGAGAGCCGTGTGCCCAGGTGCTTCTCAGCCTGCAGGCACGGTTAGTCCAGTGGCAGCGAGCACGAGCCCTGCCCGACTCCAGCTCCCCTTCGCCAGAGCCCTGGCCGTGCAGGCCCCGGGCTCCCTGCCCGGTTCTGGTTCAGCCGCTCACCTGGAGCTTCCTTCCCTTTGGCACCATCTCTGCCTGAGTCTTGAAGCCTCGGGAACACGGGGAACGTGGCAGCCGGACGGCAGGGCGGGCTCATGCCCGAGGAGCCTCTGCGCGGATCTTCGGCTGAAGGACGGTCCTGGTCCAACTGTGGAAGCCTCTGCGTGCGCAGGCGCTCCAGCTGGCGCTGCTCCTGAGCTGGTGTCCGGAGACCTAGGCTGCCCCAGCCCGGCCGTGTAGCCAAGGTAGGGTTCGCTGTGCAGCCTCAGGCCTCCAGCGAGCGGTGGGAAACCTGAAGACATGAAGACACTTCACTCTGGCACCACCTGCAGCTCGTCCTGGAGGAACCGCGGGGGCTTCCGCGTGAGTACTCCTTTCCCGGTGAAAACCTGGCCGACTCGGACACGCCCTTCTCCTTTTGGCTCCTCTACAGCCTCTGCTGCACCTGCCGCCCCCGGGCCCCACCGCTGGGCCCGGGCAGCGGCTCTTGCGCGTCTCCAGGTCTTCGCTGCAACTGAATCTAAAATTCTTCTGAGCAGTTTTTGTATATAAGAAACTTATATTTAAAGCTTTTGTATGTTCCGGGCAACTTGACTGCTCCTTCGATTTGAGCACTTTGGTTTTGTGTCATCTTTTTGATGCATCGAAACCTTTTTCTTGGTCATCTTATGACTTTTTTGTTTTGTTTTGTTTTGTTTTGAATGTAATTGGTACAAATATTCTCACCACTTTTTTGTTGGTCTTCTGCAAAACCCAACCTCCTTCTGAAACCAAGCGAGCTGAGCTGGCTTCCGGGAAGGACACCCACAGGCCACAGCTACGTGCCGGTGTGTTCCACCCTCTCAAATGCCTCAAGAGTAAATGTCATCCCAACTTTTATTTATTTAAAGTATTTTTTCCCTGAGTGGGAGGTGATGCCAGGATTATAAATGCATTTAACTTAAAACTGTGCCATGTCCTCTGGCTCAGTACATTTGCTTTAGAAACGTGCTTTAGTCTTGTTGCCATTTTATATATACATATGTAATATTTTTATACCTTAACATTTATTCTTGATGGCATCTGTCAGATATTAGCAAGGTCAGAAATGGAAATTTTTCAAAAGTCCTTTTAATTTACCTGATGACCTCACCAGGTACTTAAAAAATCCAAGTGCTTTTAATTTCTGGAAAACAATTTGAGCTCCAAAAGAACCTACAGAATGTAAACCTCATTTGTCAAAGGCTCTGGGCCGCCCTGGGGGCCGCTCCGGGGGGCCGCAGCCTGGCCTAGCCCAGAGGCCCCCCTCGGAGCTGGACCGCCAAGCGCGAGCACACAGCCTCCCGCCTGTGTGTATGCAGTTCAGAAATAAACCTTCCATGTCCGGTGTCTCCTTTGCAGTAGCAGGTGCGTGGCTCTGCTGCTGAGGGACAGGCCTGGGGCCACGGTGCCGCTCCCACGGGAGCACAGGGTCTCCCCAGTGGCAGCTTGGACCCCGTGCTGGTACAGCCTTTCCCAAGTGAGTCCGCAGATGTCGTGGCTTGGAGGGTGGTGTGAAGGGGTGAAGAAGCGGGGGACCACTGACTATAGGTGCAGAGTGAGACCGCAGAGGGACGGGCACCGCGGAGAGCCGGTCAGGCCAGCAGCTGTGGGAAGGTGACTCGGCGTCGGTGTGGCCGTGCACGAGGGCCAGAGGAGGAGGCCAGTGAGACAGGCTCGAGCCCGGTGATCAGCCTCAGAGCTCGGAGAAGAGCCAGGGTGCATTCTGGAAGTAAGAACCGCAGAGACTTACTGACGGAATTGAGGTTTGGGATGAGAAACCATGGACGGAACGGAGTTAGAATTTCCGTGTGCTGAGCGGGTGGTGGTGGTGGGCTGTGCCGACCAAGAAGCTCAGCATTGAGAAGAGGTGTGAGGGGAACGGGACCTTTCAGAGCCCCAGGGCGGAGGAGACGGCTCCCAGGAGGCAGCTGTCACCGGCTCCTGCAGGCACTTCAGGAGAGCTGAGGTAGTGTCAAGGTCAGGAGAAGGGAAGCCGGGCGGGCACAGGCTGCAGAATGAACAGAAAACAAGGGTGGGTGGGCAAGAGGAAGTGTTTTGGAAAAACAGGGTCAGGGAGGGGACCTTTAATTTAGGAAATGCTGGTACGGCTGCTTGAAAGTCCCAAGAGCAGGGACCGATGGTCAGTTTGAGTACCAGGATGGTACTCCCGGGTGGAAGGAGGTGGGGGCATGGACACACATCTGGCTGGGTCTTCTGCACGTCCTTCAGGAGCCAGCTGCCCTCACCCAGGTGTGGTATTGCCACAGCCTGAGATAGAGGTGGGCAGTCATGGCTGTACTGCCCATGGTCCCTGCTGAGCTGGACCCAGCAAACCCAAGCAAGAGGGGGAGGGAGGGTTTGGACACAACGTCTAGTTCTAGTCCAGCGTCCTCGAGTCACCGGCACCAAAAGCCCATGTGCACAGGCGAGCCCACCTCCGGGTCAGCCTCTAACAAGGTTCGGGGCGAGGCCGCTCGGCAGAGACCACATGGAGTAAAAATAGTCCCGAGAAGATGATGGAAGTGGGAGGTGATGGTAAGGAAACTGGGATCAGGAAAGAACAGCCCTTCTCGACCTGGACCCAGACCCAACGGTCCCAGACGTGGGCTCTGGCTGGGCCGGGACACTGCACTGGTGAGTGACGACCTAGGGCAGGAAAGGGAACCCAAGCAACAGGCAATGGCTGGCGATTGCCTGGCGTATGCGGGCAGAACCTCGGTGCGGAAACCAGCCCCAGCACTGTCCCTACCGGGTCCGAGCAACAGGCTGCCGCTACCAGGTGCTAAAGTCCTTGAAACCCCCGCTGGGCTTCTTCTTGGCCACGGGGACCGCTGCACTGGTTGATGGTTCCTCATCGGCTCCACGTTTCCTGGGGGAGAGGGGTCAGGTGCCAGCTGCTTGGGGGCCAGGCCCGAGCTGGAAGCCACATGTCCCACATCACCCCACCCCAAGTCTGATCTCTTCAGCTCCCGCTCACTGCTCAATCCCCGATCAGCAAGCACATGGATGCACCCTGGAAACGGACACCAGCTCCCACCCCACTCACGTGGCTGCCGGGTTGATGTACTTGCCCACCCCCTGGCGGTATGTTGGGGGGCCCTGGCTCCCAGGCTTGGACTGGCTTTTCTTTCCTGTACTTTCGGGGGCTGCCTCCGCAAGCTGTGTCTTCTTCCGCTCCTCAGCGATCTGTGGAGCAGGGATGTGGCTGACCGGGAAGCCCCTTAGGCTGGACAGGGCTCCCCGAAGCCCACCCCGCGTGGCCACTCACCTGAACATCGGCCTCCTCATAGGGGTCCACAAACACCGTGGTGGAGTCGATGCGGATCTCCTCCTACAGCAAAGGGAGCCCGTGGGCAGGGCTGGCCGGGGACAGGACCCGTGCCTGCCCGGCCCAGCCTGAGAAGCAGCCTCTGTTCTCCTGGGCACACATACCTTAGGACGGTCAGTTTTTGGGTCACTCTCCACATTCTCCATGGCTGTTAGCGTGTCAAAGCCCCCAACAACCCTGCAGCAGAGGGAAGGGTGCCTCTGAATATGCCCTGCTCAGGGCACCCCCAAAGGCCAAGTCCCCTCAGCATGCCAGGACAAGGGGCTGCAGGCCCATGAGGGCCTCACAGGGCGCAGAGTCAGGAAGACGAGCGGCCAGCACAGGCCTGCGGGCAGGACAGGAGGGGCTGGGTGGTGAGGATTCCGCCCCCCCCCCCCCCCCCCCCCACTTCCACACTGTCTGTGGCTGCTCTTTGCTGCAACCACAAAGCTGAGTGCGGAGTGAGACAGCCCTGAGGTCACAGAGCTGGGAATCCCACCCAGGCCTCCCGGGATGGAAAGGTGGTGCCCAGACCTGTGATTCGGGGTCTCCAAAGGACAAGCTGGGACTGACTGGGCAGGACTGCACCCGGCAGGGCTGGAGCTGTGCTCTTAGCCAAGGTCCCCTCCCCAACATAGAAGCCCCAAGTGCCAGCTCTGCAGGGCCAGGCTTGGGAAAAGGCAGTGAGAGGCTCCAGCCAGGGAAGGAGCCCGCCCTCCCAACACCCCCGACCTCATGCAGGAAGGAGCTTCTCTTACCGCCCGAAGATGGTGTGCTTCTTGTCGAGGTAAGCGCAGGAGCGGAAGGTGATAAAGCTAGAAAGAGGAAGGTCAGGGAGCGGGAGAGCTTCCCCACTTGGCCCCTAAGGCCGCTGGGCACAAGCCAGGCGGCCCCCCCCCCACACACACACACACCCACACACACCCCTGCCCAAGCCTCCTTTGGGAAGTGCTCACTTGAGTGCCGGCCCTCTACCTGCCTATCAAGGGCGGGCTGTCCACCAAGGTGCCACCAGGCGCCTGGGGCCTCTGGCCACTGGGGAGAAATCCCAGTGCACAGCCGCTGCCAACCTCCCGCCAGGTGCCATGTCCAGAGCCTCGAGGCAGAGGCTGCGCTGGAGGCGGCGCAAGTAGAAGACCAGAGCCCGTCCAGAGAGACGAAAGCACCAAGCACTGAACCAGCAGGAAGGGGGCAGCGAGCAGGACGGGGGGTCAAGACAGAGACGCAGGTGCACATAAAGCAACACTGACCTAGACAGAACATTCACTTCTGATCTGGCAGACAAGTGGGTGGAATTAAAAAGGGGATATCTGTAACACTCTGAATAATAAAGATAATTTTCTTTAATGGGTGGAACTAGGCCCTGGCTGGGTTGCTAGTTGGTTAGAGCATCATCCTGATATATCAGGGGTGCTGGTTCAATCTCGGGTTACTTGTAAGAATCAACCAATGCGTGCACAGACGAATGGAACAACAAAACTATGTTTCTCTCTTCCCCTTCCCTTCTCTCTAAAATCAACAAATGGATTTAAAAAATGTTTTTAATGGGCAGAATTAAATTTCCAACTACACTAACATGGATGGAGGGGGGTGTATGACTAGAAGGGTCTTGTCTGGGAGTGAGGTAGAGATATGAACTACTTTAGATTTTAAATAGATGTACTTAATTTAAGGCTAGAAGTAAAACATCCAACTTCGAAACCAGGAGAAAGGGGAAAGGAAGGAATATAAATATTCTAAAAGGTTCATCAGAAAGCACACAGATATTAACAGTATAACTGGAAAGTTAAGTTGGTACTTAAGATTCTCAGGTTGAATTAAATCAAAATCTAGGTGTGTGCCTTAAAAAGCCTTAAAACTTCAACAAGCTGAAAGGTTAAAAGTAAAAGATGGAAGAAGGTATCAGACAAGACATGAAGGCAAAGCGTTCCAAGGCTGGTTACAGTGCACGGAGCCCCTCCCCAGAGAAAACAGGCGTGGGGACAATGGTAACGGCAGACTTGTTGGAAGGCCGCCCTCTCCCCAGTGGGGGTGCTGCACACCTTCCTGGGAGGATTCACGACAAGGCTGAGGGGGGAGCCTGCAGAGAGCCCGGGCCTCCTCCCCAGCCCATCCCCTAGCCCCCCACAACTCACAACTGAGACTTGTTGGTGTTGGGCCCCGAGTTGGCCATGCTGAGGATGCCCCGGCCCGTGTGCGACAGGTTGGGCCGGAACTCATCTTTGAAGGGTTTTCCCCAGTAAGACTCCCCACCTGGAAGAGAAAGGAGCATGGTTGGCTGGGGCCTAGCTGAGTGCAGCCAGCAGGCCGCAGCCCAGCTCCAGAAATCTATGCTGAGTCGCAGGGGCAATAGGCACTGTTGGGACTGGGACTGGGACTGGATCTGGGCCTGGGACACCTTGGAGGGCAGCCCTGGCACTGAGGGCCCCTTATCACCAGCCCCCAGGGCCCTTGAAGCCCCTACGTGGGGCCTGGCCCTGAGAATGAAGTAAAGGGTGAAGGCCACCGGCGAGGGAGTGGGCCCAGGCCCCAGCAGCTGACAAGCTGAGAGAGGGGATGGTAGTGGGGGGTGGGGGGGTGCTGCTTTTGGGAGAGCAGCCAGACATCTGGGGATCAGGGAGATAACCTCCCTCTGCTGTGGGCCCTGGAGCACCGCTTGGTCCACTGACAAAGACGGGTGCCTAGAGGCCTGTGGAGGAGGTAACATGCTCCGCTCCATCCCTCATTCAGGGTTAGGACCACCTCAATGAGAAAACAGGAACGAGCCCAAGGTCACCTACGCCACATCTGGAACTCAGCATGTCCCACCCACCTACCCCCTCATGGCCAATGGGGCAGCCAAAACTGCCCAGGGAACCCCAGCACCCGTACCTACCCGTGCCTGTGCCAGTGGGGTCACCTCCCTGGATCTGCAAGAACAAAAGCCAGTGAGCAAGCCATGCCCGCGACCCTGAGGGCCCTTCCACAGCCCCCACTGCCCACAGCCGGAAGCAACTCCCCACCGGCCAGATGGACTCAGAGGTGTCAGAAGTCACCTCCAGGATGACCTGCCTTGGGGGCCAGTGCTGACCCAGGTCACTCACCACGAAGTTCCGGATGGACCTGTGGAAGATGGTGCCATCGTAATACTGCTTCTTGCAGAGCTTGATGAAGTTTTCGCAGGTTTTTGGTGTCTGCGAAATAACCCAGATACTCTGTGAGGCATGCAGCAGCCAATGGGGGGGTCACCAATGCCACCCAAGCCCTGACCGTGCAGTGGGAGAGATATAGCTGCCCAGCGTGAACACAGTAAGGACCAAGCTGCCCAGCCTGAGTGTGAGGGCCACAGGGAGACGCCAGCAGAGCAGCAGAGGGGGAGGGGTGCCAGGTGTGCATTCTCCCTTCTGGGGATGGCAGTGGGGCACACCCCTAGAGGACAGACTTTACTGCGAGCACACCCAGAGTGCAGCTCCGTGCTTAAGAGCCTGCGACAAGCCTGGCAGCGGAGGGGCGGCTGCCACACCCACCATGTCGCAGTGCAGCTCCAGGTTGAGGTCGCCCCTGTTGGTGTGCAGCCGCACGTAGCCCTTCTTCTTCACAAACTGGTAGCGCAACACGTCCTCGTCAATGGCGGCTGCAATCGAGCAGAGGCCCACACTGTGCCTTCCCTCGCCCTGAAGACCCACACCCCACACCGGGCACAAGGCCTGGAACTGGCCCAGCTCCGAGGAAAGCCCAAGGGGGTGCCCTGGCTGAGCACGGGGAGGCCTGGACCCAGGGCGGGAAGCGGGTGGAGAGGAGAGGGTTGGGAACCTGACCTGCTGAAAATGTAAGAGGAAGAGAGCTTGGTGGAGGGCTAGGATGCCCATGGGCAGCCTGGGAAAAGGAAAGGGTGGGGGCTCCCTCACAGGCAGGACATGGCATGGAGAGGGTTCCTGCCACAGGCCTCGCTCTTACTACAGCATCCCCCATTGCAGCTGCAAGCACACCACCCGAAGGGCCTGTCCCCTGACCATTCCTGAGCTGCCAAGAGCCCACAAAGCCCAGACACCACGGAGCGATGCTGAGGACAGGAAGGGCGGGCACCCGCTCGGCCACTGAGAGGCAGCACTGTGACAGAGGAGGAAAGGCGGCTACCTGCTTCGTGGGTGGTCTCTGGAACCATGGCAGTGGAGGTGAAGGAGGCGCTAACCTTCCCAGTGGAATAGTGGGCCTGCGGAGAAAACCACGGGGCGCATCAGCGGCGCCTGGGAGGCCCGGAGGCCCGGGACATGGGAGCAGCTTAGGCCCCTGCTCGTGCCTCTCCTCCAGGAAGGCGTCCGTGGCCACCAGATACACCAGGAACCCCCTGGGGCCAGGGTGGCCCAGCCCGAACTGGCCTTTCCCTAAGGCCCCAGGGACCGAGGGACTCTACTTTCCAAGTTTTCAGTATTGCCCTAGCCCAGTGGTCAACAAACTCATTAGTCAACAGAGCAGCAAACCGCAGCTCACGAGCCACATGTGGCTCTCGAGCCGCAGTTTGCTGACCACTGCCCTAGCCGGTTTGGCCAGTGGATAGAGCGTCAGACTCCAGACTGAAGTGTCCCAGGTTCGATTCTGATCAAGGGCACATGCCTGGGTTGTGCACTTGATCCCCAGTAGGGGGCGTGCAGGAGGCAGCCAATCAATGATTCTCTCGCATCACTGATGTTTCTCTCTCTCCCTCTCCCCTCTTCTCTAAAATCAATAAAAAATATGTTTAAAAAAATAGATTTCAGTGTCTACAATAAACATATTTTAAATCAGGAAAACAAGCAATAAATTGTTTTTCATCCATCAGAAGTAAGTACACCAAAATGCTAAGAGCTTGTGTGTGAGCGGTGGAATTATGAACAACAAACTTTTGCACATTTTCCCAAGTACTTCTTTAAGGAGGGAGCCTCAGAGCGCCACCTCCCCACCCCCCCAGCCCAGCTCCAAAAGGAAGAGGCAAGAGGCAGCTTTGGGGCCTGACAGACCGTGGCACAAATCCTGGTGCCATCACTGCCAGGTGAGCACCTCAGAGCCAACTCCTGGAGATTGTAAGAAGCAAACCTGACTGCCCAGGAGGGACGGGCACTGCACCACCTGTCCCAACCTCAGCACTACAGTGCCCCTGAAACACCTGTCCTCTTACCCGTGTTTGCGCTGGGCACCAAGTGACCAGCTCTGTAGGGCAGGGACTCCGCACCCCACGGGGCATCCCCTCCCAGACCTGCATGCCGGAGGCTACTGTGTCACGTGCACCAAAGCCCCAGGCACTGTCCACCCAGCACGTCTGGCCCAGGACGCCCAGCTTGGGCTAGAGCAGGAAACAGACCCTACACAGCTCTCGCTGGTCTGGCTCAGTGGATAGAGCATCGGCCTGCGGACTGACGGGCCCTGGGTTCGATTCCAGTCAAGGCCACATGCTCAGGTTGTGGGCTCTGTCCCCAGTAGGGGGCATGCAGGAGGCAGCTGACCAGTGATTCTCATCATTGATGTTTCTCTCTCCCTTCCTTGCTGAAATCAATAAAAATATATATAGAAAAAAAAACAGACCCTACATGGCTGGGGGCCACCTTCCCTGCACGGCTCCCAGCACCCACATCCATCGGCACAGCCTCCTCACTGCTACTGTCCTCTGGGCCCCCAGGGGCGCCTTAGCTCGGTGGTCCCAGCTGCTTCCCCTCCGACTGTATCCAGAACCACTCCAGGCGCTCTGGGGGGCGGGTGGCTTGAGCTGGCAGCTGCGCACCCCGCCACCTACTCACCGCATTCAGCTTGTCCACCTTCTTCTTCTCTGGGACCTTCATGGTGGCCGCCAGGACCTCATCCCCCTTGAACTCCTTGTAGAGCTCCTGCAGCGTTTCTCGGGTCTCAGCATTGGTATTTTTTAAATAATAAGATGGGTCCTGTTTGGCCTTTTCTTCATCTACAAAACAGCATGGTGGCCCTGAGCAGCTGAGCCCAGGAATGTCCCCAGATGTGCGTGATGGGGAAAAAGGCCAGAGCAGGCTGCCCCAGCAGGTCCCGGACCAGGACCCAGGCCCAGCCCCCATCACAGAGACATCTTCGGCTTCGCTGCAGGTCGAGGGAGGAGGTGTAGGGAATGAAGGAACAGCCCAGAAGGCAGCACCACCCGCGCAGGCTTCTGCTGGAGTTGGCTCTGGTCTCCGCCCTGGCCCAGCTGTGGTCCCAGCAGTGTTCAGAAACAGCCCAAACCACGGCACCACAGTGGTGGTGACCGGCTAGCTCAGCAGTGCCCACCTCCCTGCCTAACCTCCTGACCCTGTAGTGAGAACAGAGACAACTTCTAAGGAGCAAAGACGGCCCCGTTTAGGCACCTGAGGACCTTGGCGAAGCAGCAGCCCCGAGGGCCCTGGAGCAGAGTCTTGAGAGGGAGGCCCAGGTGTGTGGGCCTCTCCCGCAGGAGGCTGTGGGCACTCAGGCGAAAGGCCTGGCTGGCACCCACATCAGGCCCTGTGGGCAGGCATGGGCCAACATGATCCTGCCAATCTCAGCGCAGAAGCAGAACGCCAGCTTCAAAGTCAAAACTTGCCTCTGCTCGATCAAGACTCTGGTCCCAGGAGGGCGGGGGCTTTGGCCAGGGAGCATGAACCTATTCCCCCACCCCCTGGCACCCAGGCCACCCTGGATGTTCATACCTGGGTCTGTTATTTTCATGTTATTCTTAACATGAAAGAAGTTGGAGACGTTGAATTTGTCCAAATTTGTAGGATCCTAGGGCAAAAAGAACACGTGCAGCGGAGTGAGCCCAGCCGGGTCCCAGGTTACAGCCATGTGGCCACCACAGGCAGCAAAGGACAGGTGAGTGGCATGAGGGTCCTGGGGCCAGAAGAAAAGACACCTGTGGCTGCCCAGAAGCCTGGGGTCAAGCAGGGAACAAGGGAGCCAGGGAGAGGGCTCTGTCCAGGGCAGGGCCATGAGCAGGAGTGGAGTAGAAGCTGCAACAAATGACTGGCTGCTCCCCAAACTGCATCTGCATCCCTCTGGCACAAGGCTGACAAGCATCCCTTGCTGTCAGACAGCCACAAGACGGACGGGGTCTTCTCCAAGGAAGGTGAGCAGATATGCCGTGCCCACCTCCAGGACTCCCACATGCTGCCCCGTACTCCCTTCAGCCTGGCTGCCTGACACAGACCCCACAGAGCTCAGGCCCTGGGGACAGCGAGCCCACTACATTGGAAGGAAAGTGTACTGGCCTCCAATTAGAATGGGACAAGCCACAGAAGGGATTGTCCCCATCTAAGTCACTCCATGTTTTTCACGAACTCACTCAGGATTCTCTGACACTACAGGGGTGCCTTGTACCCAATGCCGAGGTACAAGAGGGCAGGTGGAAAACGAGGCCTGCAAAGAGGCCACTCTGTGCTGAGATGGCTCTGGGGGACCCTGACAGCAGGGTCAGGCCTCAGAGGAGATGTGGGAACCAGACTGAGGAAGCAGTGTGTGTGGAGACCCATGTGATGAGAGTAAGGGGGGCAGGAGATAGGGGCACTGTCAGCGGCAGCTGGGGAACCTCAACCAGACAGGTAGCAAGGAGGAAGCCACTGAGCCTGGGTGGAGGCGGGGCTGGCAGAGGCAGCGGAGCCAAGGTTCTCGTGGCCCCTCCTGCAAACACGGGATGGGAGCGCACCTGGAGGGTGATGATGTCCTGCCGGGAGAAGGGCTCGTCAGTCAGCAGGTCTCGGAAGTTCTTGGCCTTGATATTGAGCTGCTCCACTGCCTGTGGCCAGGAGGAAGCGCCTGTTACGGTGCCTGTCCCCAGCCCGGCATCAGGAGCCTACAGCCCGCCCGGACGACACCATCCAGCATGAGGAAAAGGACAGAACTACCAGGCACCCCCCCACGGGCTCAGAGCCCTGGCTCTGCCACTGAGGGGGAAGCTTGCTGAGCCCCAGAAACTCGACAACTACCCTCTGAGCAAGGTTCCTCACAGGACTCTCTCATGACACGTCTTACACATCAGCAAACAGGTTCAGCAAGGTGACCCATCTGTACCAAGCCCCTCACATCTGAGCACACTCAGACAAGGGGTCACCCCCAGACTCTCTGGAGCCACGCTGGCCACCTGGACCTTGCCAGCAGCCGGGGACAGGCATGAAAACAGCCGAGAGGCCTCCTTGCTACGTGGAGCTCACAGCCCTGCCGTCTGTACTCTGCTGGCACGCAGGGCCTCCTCTCCCCACACCTGCCCACCAGTCCCATCTGCTCCTCTTGGAGACTCTGTCGGGGCGGGGGGGGGGGGTGCTTGAGATCCCCTCGAAGCCCGGGAGTGCCCTCAGAGCACAGGGTCCCTCCCAGGGCCTGACCAGTAAGAGTCTGCTGAAGATGACTGTGGGGAAGACCCTGGGTACAAAAGAACTCCCAGGCATCAGGTCCAGAGGCCACAGGAAGGTCAGACTTTTCCAGGCCGTGCTGATGGCTCTGTGTCAGCTCCACAGGGAAAGGCTGTGCAATCCCGAGCCCAGACCAGGATCCCCAGGAGCAGACACCTAGAGAGCCAGTAGGGGACACAATTCCTGAGAACCTACCTCATAGGCATAGACATTGCCGGTGGTTCTGATGGCCACGATGTGGGTGTTGTTGGTGAACACGGTGTACAGCACTGGACAGTGGTACTTCTCTAGGGAGAAGGCAGAAGCCTGCGTCAGTATGCCCAGAGTGGGGCCCAGAGGGCTGGCCAGCTGCTTAACCCCCTCCTCCAATCCCCACATGGCCTTCCACAGAGGTATCAGCCGCATCAGCCCAGGCCACCACTGGCAACACTGCCCTGGCCTCCTCCCCCACTGCAGACACTGCCATGTCCCTCAGCCTGTCGCCTGGGATATTGCAACAAACTCCTGCTTCTCCACTGACCCACCAATTCCCTACAGGTAGCCAGGAGCCTGTCCAAGTAAGTCCCAACAAATAAACTGCAAAAAGGTGGGAGGGAGACTTCTAGATTAAGAGATTAGAGATTATCAACAACCTATTTGTGTGAACTTTTTAATTTTTTTTTAATATATTTTATTGATTTTTTACAGAGAGGAAGGGAGAGGGATAGAAAGTCAGAAACATCGATGAGAGAGAAACATCAATCAGCTGCCTCTTTGCACACTTCCTGCTGGGGATGTGCCCGCAGCCATGGTACATGCCCTTGACCGGAATCGAACCTGAGACTTTTCAGTCCGCAGTCTGGTGCTCTATCCACTGAGCCAAACCGGTTTCGGCTGTGTGAACTTTTTTAAAAAATATTTTATTGACAGAGAGAAAGGGATAGGGATAGAGAGTTAGAAACATCAATCAGCCGCCTCCTGCACACTCCCCACTGGATGTGCCCGCAACCAAGGTACATGCCCTTGACCAGAATCGAACCTGGGACCCTTGAGTCCACAGGCCGAGACTCTATCCACTGAGCCAAACTGGTTAGGGCTTGTGTGAACTTTTAAAAAATCTTGATTTAAAAATTATGTGAAAATAATTATGAGAGCATTCTGGAAATTTGATCAATGGCTAAACCAGTGACGGGCAACCTTTTGAGCTTGTGTGTCAAAATTCACCAAAAAACCAAGCATAACTTGGGTGGTGTGTCACTTCGAGAAAAAAAGCATTCTTCTCTGTATGGGACCACATGCGGCCGCATGTCATCAAAAATGACTACACGTGTCAGTGCTGACACGCGTGTCATAGGTTCGCCACCACGAGGCTAGACAGTCAATAATATTACAGAATTCTTGTTAATTACTTATTATTTTTAAAATACGTTTTATTGATTTTTTTTACAGAGAGAAAGGGAGAAGGATAGAGAGTTAGAAACATCAATGAGATCCAAAACCAGTTTGGCTCAGTGGCTAGAGCGTCAGCCTGCAGACTGAAATGTCCCAGGTTCAATTTCGGCATGTACTTTGGTTGTGGGTACATCCCCGGGGGGGGGGGGGGGGGTTTGCAGGAAGCAGCTGATCAATGTTTCTCTCTCATCGATGTTTCTAACTCTCTATCCTTCTCCCTTCCTCTCTGTAAAAAATCAATAAAATTTTAAAAATAAAAAAAATAAAAACACATCGATGCGAGAGAAACATCAGCTGCCTCCTACACACCCCCTATAGGGGATGTGTCCACAACAAAGGTACATGCCCTTGACCAATATCGAACCTGGGGCCCTTCAGTCCTCTACCCACTGAGCCAAACCGGTTAGGGGTGGTTAACTTTTTAGATATTAGAGTAGTTAGAATAGTACTATGGTAACTTTTTTTTTAAGTTCGTATCTTTCAGACTTAAGTATTTAAGCATGAAATGATACAATGTCTCAAATTTGTTTTAGAATCACCTAAGTAGCCTGGCTAGCATGGCTGTGGTTGAGCATGGACCTATGAACTAGGAGGTCACGGGTCGATTCCCAGACAGGATGCATGCCCGGGTTGCAGGCCCAAACCCCAGTGTGGGCGTGTAGGAGGCAGCCAATCACTGGTATTTCTCTCTCTCTCTTCCTGTCTGAAATCAACAAAAATGTATTTTAGCCCTTGCTGGTTTGGCTCAGTAGATAGAGTGTTGGCTGCAGACTAAAGGGTCCCAAGGTTCCATTCTGGTCAAGGACACACACCTGAGTTTCTGGCTCCTCCCTAACCAGGGCTCTGGTTGGCGCTCGTGCAGGAGGCAACCAATTGATGTATTTCTCTCACATCTTAGCTAATAATAGACAAACATGTAAATTGACCATTCCTCTGCTACGCCCATAGCCAATCAGAGTGAGTACGCAAATCAACACAGCAAAGATGGCAGCGCCTGTGTCCTGGGAATATCCTGGCATCCAGGTCACTGTGAGGTAAGCCATCAGAGCCCAGGGGACAGGGGCGGAGCCAGAAATCGGCCAATCACAGTGTGCTGGGGGTCGGTCCCCTGCCCAAGGTCCCCTGCCCAAGGCCGAAAGCCTTGGCCACAGGCTTTCGGCCTTGGGCAGCCGGGGGTGGAGCCTTCAGTAGGACATCCCCTGAGGGTTCCCAGTATGTGAGAGGGAGCAGGCTGGGCTGAGGAACCACCCACCCCAGTGCAGGAATTTTGTGCACTGGGTCCCTAGTTTATATACATTTCTGTCTTTCCCTCTCTCTTCCAATCTTTCTAAAAATCAATGGAGCCCAGCCGGGTGTGGCTCAGCAGTTGAGCATTAACCCAAGGACCAAAAGGTCACCAATTTGATTACTAATCACATGCCCAGGTTGCGTGCTATCGATGATTCTCTCTCATCATTGATGTTTCTCTCTCTCCTTCTCCCTTCCTCTCTGAAATCAATAAAAATATTTTCAAAAATAATAAAAACCAATGGAGAAATATCCTCAGGTGAAGATTTAATATATGTATGTTTTTTAATAAGTAAATAAAAATCACCTAAGCAGGCACTCAGTAAATAACTGACTGTAGACCTCCCCAGATCAGCTGACTCTGAGCCGGGAGGCCCAGCACACTCACCACCAGGGCGGAGCTCTCTGACCCCAGGGGCTGTCCCTGAATCAGTAAGCTGCTGTTTCCCCAAGGCCTTCCACTCATCACTATGAACAGCATCTACTGTTCATAGTGGCTCTTGGGTCAGAGAGAGTGACAGACAGGCCCGAGCCTCAACTACTTCAGCATCTCTCTAGAATGTACACACCCCGGGACATGGACACCAGCCTTGACCATGGCATCTGCACAGGCCAAAAGAACCATGCCAGGCTAACCAAGAACCAAGAGCAAGGTCAGTGCCCTCAGGGGTTGCCTCAGCAAGGGCACCTGGCCAGTGAGAGGGTGTGTAGCGAGATAAAGCAGGAAGGTCCTGGCTAGGCTGGGCTTTACAACCAGCGGTGAGGAGCTCAGCCTAAGAGCCACCAAACCAGTCTGTCAGACCTGCACCGCACTGCCCAGCGGCCTGCCCTGGCCTCTCAGCCTGCACAGCTTCTGCCTCCAGCCATGAGCAGACATGAGACACAGGGCCCATCTGTGCCCACAAAGCCCACCAGGGGCCCCCATGGCCCAACTGCCTTTGTGGGAAGAAATACCCAAAACCCAAGGTTTCACTCTTTCACCCTCAGTTTTAAAAGCTACCTGGCCCTTTAAGAAAAAATTGTGTTAGCCCAGCTGGTGAAGCTCAGTGGTTGAGCGCCAATTCCCAGTCAGGAGACATGCCCAGATTGTGGGCTCAATCCCTAATGTGGAGTGTGCAGGAGGCAGCCGATCAATGATTCTCTCTCATTACTGATATTTCTATCTCTTTCTCCCTCCCTCTTCCTCTCTGAAACCAATAAAAATATCTTTTCAGAAAAGAAAAAACGTTAGCCCTGGCTGGTTTCTCTCAGTGGTTAGAGCGTCAGCCTGTGCACTGAAGGGCTGGGGGCATGTAGCCTGGTTGCAGGTTCAATCCCTGGTCCCAGTCGGGGCATGTGCAGGAGGCAACCAATCTATGTGTCTCTCACATCGATGTTGTTCTCTCCCTCTCTTTCTCCCTCCCCCCGCCCTTCTCACTCTCTAAAAATCAATGGAAAAATATCCTCAGGTGAGGATAAAAGGAAAAAATTATGTTGCCTCTTTGAGAAATTAAAAGCAAGGGTCTAGCCTGATGAGAAGGGAATGACTGGTTGTGCAGAGAACTTGGCGTGAGGCAGCAGCCAGGTTCTGCAGGCCAGTCCTTGAGTTGGCTGTAAGAGATCTCTTACCTTCACTGTTCTTTGCAAAGTTCAGTTTGATCAGGGACCGCACGTCCAGTTTCTAGAAGTAGAATTCATAATTAATAATAATAAATGGCTGATATGAATACCACTCCAGGAAGACAGTAGCACCTGCCAACAAAGCTGCCTGCCAGGGGCCATTGCTGAGGCTAGGGGACACAGACAGACTGCAAAAGTCTGACCATCTAACCCTTCAGAAGAGGAAAAGGCGCAGGCGCTGACCTAGGGCGCCAGGACACAGTGACTAACCTAGAGAAGGGGGCGGCACAGAGGAAGCCCAGCCTCTGAGCCAGAAAACCGGCCCCAAGCAAAGGGATTGACATCCAGCCTGGAGGCCGAGCCTGAGAGGCAGGTATCTTTTACCTTGTGAGGTTTAGACAGTTTCATGGCAAGCACTGATTAATTTTGCAATTGAATTATTTTGTCTTGGCCAGTGTTGCTCAGCGGTTAGAGTGTTGGCCCCTGCACCAAAGGATCATGGGCTCATTCCCAGTCAAGAGCACATACCTGGTTGGTTTGACCCCCAGCCCTGATTGGGGCATGGGCAGGAGGCAAGCAATCTATGTGTCTCTCATACATCAATGTTTTTCTCTCTGTCTCCCCCTTCCTCTCTTCTTCCCTTCCAGTCTCTCTAATAATCAACGGAGAAAAAAATATCCTTGGGTGAGGATTAAAAAACACACAAATGTTTTTTTCAGCTAGGTGGTGTTTACCTTATTCTCCTGTTGTGTAACTAAGAAAGATGAAATTTTTTTTTTTAAGGGGAAAAGGAATAAATATACCCAAATGCTAAGAGCAGTTGTGATGGGATCCTCTATTTTTGTTTAATCCTCACTGATGTTTATTGACGAGGGGGGGGGGGGGGGAGAGGGAAAGACAGAGAGAGAGAGAGAGAGAGAGAAACATCCACCAGTTGCCTCCCATACATGCCCTGACCAGGGATCAAACCCAAAAACCTTCCTGGTGTATGGGACGGCACTCCAACTAACTGAACACCCAGGCCTTCCATTTTTTTAACATTTCTGTGTGTCTACAGTTTGCCTCTTCTACAGGAAACTTCACAATAAAACAAAGTCCAGGCAGCCAGAGGAAAGCAGCAACCCTGGGGGGTGGCCTCAGCTGGGGTGCTGAAGGGGGCTGCGGAGAGACCCTGGACAGACAGGCAAAGCTGCCCCTTGGGAGTACCTAACTCAAAGCTCATGTCCCTGTAGCCACTGTCACCCAAGTAGGGTGGGCCCAGCCCTGCTACACAGGCTCCAAATGAGAAACTGGGTGGGTGTCCCAGGACTGGGCCTCTGAGTCAAGCTCCAACCCTGTGTCCTCCCTCTCCTACAATGGCCAGTCCACCAGCCCCACACCTGGCTTCATGCCTTCCTCTTCTGTTCAACTACTAGAGGCCCGGTGCACGAAATTTGTGCATGGATAGAGTTCCCTAGTGGCTGCCAGCTGTGGGCAGGGGCTTCCCTTCCCTGGCTGCCGGCTGGGGCCTTCCTTCATTCCATGCCACCCCCTGGTGGTCAGCGCACGTCATAGCAAGCGATCAAACTCCTGGTCAGTCCAACTCCTGAGGGGTCACTTTGCATATTAGGCTTTTATACATATACTAGAAGCTCAATGCATGAAATTCGTGCATGGGGAGAGGGAGGTTGTCCCTCAGCCCAGCCTGCACCCTCTCCAATCTGGGACCCCTCAAGGGATCCCAGATTCTGACTGCCTGGTTAGAATCAAGCCTAAACGGGCAGTTGGAAATCCCTCTCACAATCCAGGACTGCTAGCTCCCAACTGCTCACCTGCCTGCTTTCCTGATTGCCCCTAACTGATTCTGCCTGCCAGTGTGTCACCCCCTAATCACTCCACTGCTAGCCTGATTCATGCCTAACTGCTCCCCTGCCAATTTGTTTGCCCATAACTTCCCTCCCCTGCAGGCCTGGTCCTCCCACAACTGCTCTCCCCTAGAGGCCTGGGTCCCTCCCAACTGCCCTTCCCTGCAGGCCCAGTCGCCTCCAACTTCCCTCCTCTGCCGGCCTGGTCACCCCTAACTGCCCTCCTCTGCAGGCTTGATCGCCCCCAACTGCCCTCCCCTCTGGCCATCTTGTGTTCACATAGGGACAGCCATCTTTAATCACATGGGAGCAGCCATCTTGTGTGGTGGAGTGATGGTCAATTTGCATATTATTCTTTTATTAGATAGGATAGACTCTCACACACCCATGCAGGTAAGCATTAGACTCCAGGACAGATGATGGGGTGCTTGCTCCAAGGCTGCTCCACCAGATAAGATAGCCCTTCTCACTTGGCCATTGTAGCTCCATCCCCCAGTAGGGCACATGCTGGAGGCAGCCATTTCATGATGTTCCCCTCTCATTGATGTTTCTCTCTCTCTATCCCTCCCTCTTCCTCTCTCTATAAAAATCAACAAAAATACCCTTAACTGGTTTGGCTCAGTGGATAGAGCGTCAGCCTGTGGACTGAAAGGTCCGGGTTCAATTCTGGTCAAAGGCACATGCCAGGGTTATGGTCTCAATCCCCAGTAGGGAGCATGAAGGAGGCAGGAAATCAATGATTCCCTCTTATTATTAATGTTTCTCTCTTTCTCCCCTCTCCCTTCCTCTCTGAAATCAATAAAAATATATTTTAAAAATCAAATAAAAACATTAAAATACAAAAAATAAAAATAAAATGGTGCAATTCTAGAAAGAAATTTGCCAGTAGCTACGAAAACAGAAAATGCATCCACCCCATGATTCAGTAGTCCCAGGACGACAGTCATGTGTATGCCCAAAGAAGCATGCACAATAGTGGCCCTGACAACTGTTTGCAAGAGCAGGTGACCTCAAATCCCTGCAGTACCCCGCATGAGGACAACACAGCCTCCACAGAACAAGGCAGGGCTTTATTCACTGACACACTCAGAGCTCCAACACACTGCAGGATCAGAGAAAGCACGGTGCAGAGGAATTCATGCCTGTGAGTGCACCCATGGCCCAAAGAAAGATGTACACCTGTAGACACTGTGTGCGTGTAGGAAACATTTCTGGAAAGGAATGTGTGTACAGTCCCTCACTGTGCCCTGTCAATCGTCCTCTACCTCACCTGTGTGTATATGAAAAGCAAAGAATCAAAAGACAGGCAATAGGACAGGATTCACCAGCATCACTTAAATTCCTGCACGACCCTTACCTCGCCGTTGCTGGGGTTGGTCCCGTACTTCTTCAGCCAAGGAATGATGTTCCTGAAGGGAAGAGAACAGAGAGCATCATCGTGATGAGGTTGCTTCTGGGGACCGCTGCGAAGAGGCTTTGCTCCGCTCACTTCTGGGGCAGAAGCCACAGAGAGGAGCGCCTTGCTTCATCAAAGGAAACAGGGCCTATTTCTGGAAATGTGGTTCAGGGTGTATTCAGGGTTTTTACTGCAGTTTTATATAAACAACACAAACAAGCAAACAAAGATGTACACAAATGTTGAAAGGTCCATAAAATAAGATACTGGATCACCATCAAAATTATAATTTCCAGCCATAACCGGTTTGGCTCAATGAATAGAGCATCGGTCTGTGGAATGAAAGGTCCCAGTTCGATTCCGGTCAAGGGCATGTACCTTGGTTGTGGGCACATCCCCAATAGAAGGTGTGCAGGAGGCAGCTGATTTATGTTTCTCTCTCATTGATGTTTCTAACTCTTAATCCCTCTCCCTTCCTCTCTGTAAAAAATCAATAAAATATATTTTTTTAAAAATTACAATTTTCAGAGAATTCTTAATGACATGGAGGAAAATGACTGAGTAAAGAATGGATCCAGAACTATCTTCATGGTATTACCTCAACCATGTTACCGCAAATAAACTCAAAGAAAAAGATGAGTATAAATACTGACAGTGGTTACCCCAGATAGTGTGATTATGGTAAATTTTTCCTGTGAAATGTTTTACAATTTTTCTAAAATACGTCTGAAACGTGAGAAAAGTATATAAGCTGGCTTATGTTACAAAATAAGGTTGAGCATAATGCTTCAAAACACAGCACTGACAAGTATGTACCTTAATTATGACTTTCATAAAGTGAAAAGGATTTAGTTCATTAATATTCCAAAACAAGTACATGAGTGGCAACTAGAACACTAGGACCTCACTTGGGGGGTGTCAATGACACTCCAGGAAGACAGTAGCACCTGCCAACAAAGCTGCCTGCCAGGGGTCACAGCAGCATTGCTGCTTCATCTCTGGCAGTCCCTCCTGGATCCCCAATAGACCTGCCCAGGGCCCCCAAAGCCCCAGGACCTCAGCGGAACCTGGCTTGCACTGCCTGGAACCATAAACCCTCCAACTGGCCCCACATCCCCTACCTGAGCAAATAACAACCTCACCCCGTTTGTTAGCTCAAAAGCCAAGGGAGAACTCACAGCAAGTCAAAGACGACGCCTTCAGGGGTGCAGACCGGGTAGCTGAAGGGCTGCAGAGAGAGACTGAGAAAGGACATGGTCACTCCTGGTCATGCAATGAACTGGCCGGGCCACTCCCACATGGCTATGACTTCTCCCTTTGCCTCTCCTTTCTTCGGTCGTTCCTCCACCAACTCGGGTGCTCCTCTGCACAGACTGGGATAGATGCCAGCACAGAGGGGACCTCCACATCTCTGCCCCTCAGCACCTCCCAGCACAAACCAGTAAGTACAAAGCAAGGATTTCAGGAGTTGAGGAGAGGGTTTAGGGAGAACTCCACCCTGTGCTGTGATATGTCATACACATGCGATCATGGTCAAGCCCAAAGGAGCTCCCTGGAGGTGGCCTGGGAGAGGCAGGAATGGAATAGCAGCCATAGGCAGGCCACACTTTCCTACTGAGAACTGCCCTCTCCCATCCCAAGAAGCTCTGGTGGGCTCTCATAATCTGGAGGTGCCCCACTGCTCCTGACCACACACTGTGCACACAGTTCTCCCCATAGTTCCTAGGGGCGTTCACATAACTCAGGCAAGACCCGAGGCTCCAGGAGCCCAGGGTAAGTTCTAATATGTGGATGTGGGGTAGAGGGGCCTGCAGAGGCCCAGACTACCTCAGACCATTTGCCACCTCCAGCAGGGTCTCCTTAAGAAAAGCAGACCACATGCCAAAACCGGTTTGGCTCAGTGGATAGAGTGTAAGCCTGTGGACTGGGAGGTCCCAGGTTCAATTCCGGTCAAGGGCATGTACCTTGGTTGCAGGCACATCCCCAGTTGGGGGTCTGCAGAGGCAGCTGATCAATGTTTCCAACTTTCTATCCCTCTCCCTTCCTCTCTCTAAAAAAAAAAAAATCAATAAAATATTATTAAAAAAAAAAAAAAAAGCAGACCTCAGAGATGAAGGGAGACCATACCTGGTGGACTTCTTTGGGCCAATACCCTTTTTCCTGCATGGGATTTCTGTCACTAGCCGTCAAAAGCCCTGGCTTGTTTACACATCGGTCACCTGTAAGTTTGGTCAGCACAGGTCAGCCTCCAGGACCTAGACAGTCTGGCAGCAGAGGGGCTACCTCCCTGGATATTGCCCCAGAAGCCCTCATGGGGTAATCTCACCCCTTTCTCTCTAGAGTAGCCCAAAAGTCTATTCTAACCTAGTGGGACCAAGACTGTTGAACCCCAGCACATAGGGGGCTGTGGGGTGGGCAGGCCCGGTGGTCCCCTTGGGCCTGAGTTTTCTAAATTCGAGCTATGGTGCTGCTAGTGCTTCTGGGGGCTGGCCAGAGAACCTGACACCAAGTAAAGCTCCAAGCAGCAAGAAACGTACATACATCTTCTCCCAGGCACAACCTGAAGGCACAATCTCAAAGCACATTTTTACCCAGAACCCAATGTAGTTAAAAAATGAGCGAGACACAGGTCAGAGACCTCTTACAGGAACTGGGAACCAAGGATGAAAGCATTTCCATAAAACCAATTCGCTCCCAATCTGAATGAGACGTTCTCACGGGGCTGATGATAAAGTCTGGTGGGCTGGAAGGAAAATGGAGCCAAAGACACCTGGGTCTCATTTGTTCACCCTCCTGAGTAAGTGCTCTGGACGGGAAAAGCCCTCACTCACCACCGCATGGGACTCTCCTGGGGGGCCCTGGGCACACCCAGCAGCTGCATCCCCAGACCTTCCTGGCGCCCTGTGGTGACCGGCTGACCTGCCTCAATCGGGCACTGGGACCACAGGAGAGCTCTGCCAGCTCTCTGGGACCACTCTGTCCTATGGAATCAGAACTCACTGGGGTCACAGCAGAGCTCTGCCAGCTCTCTGGGGTCACTCTGTCCTATGGAATCAGAACTCACTGGGGTCACAGGAGAGCTCTGCCAGCTCTCTGGGGTCACTCTGTCCTATGGAATCAGAACTCACTGGGGTCACAGGAGAGCTCTGCCAGCTCTCTGGGACCACTCTGTCCTATGGAATCAGAACTCACTGGGGTCACAGCAGAGCTCTGCCAGCTCTCTGGGGACACTCTGTCCTATGGAATCAGAACTCACTGGGGTCACAGGAGAGCTCTGCCAGCTCTCTGGGGTCACTCTGTCCTATGGAATCAGAACTCACTGGGGTCACAGGAGAGCTCTGCCAGCTCTCTGGGACCACTCTGTCCTATGGAATCAGAACTCACTGGGGTCACAGGAGAGCTCTGCCAGCTCTCTGGGACCACTCTGTCCTATGGAATCAGAACTCACTGGGGTCACAGGAGAGCTCTGCCAGCTCTCTGGGACCACTCTGTCCTATGGAATCAGAACTCACTGGGGTCACAGGAGAGCTCTGCCAGCTCTCTGGGACCACTCTGTCCTATGGAATCAGAACTCACTGGGGTCACAGGAGAGCTCTGCCAGCTCTCTGGGACCACTCTGTCCTATGGAATCAGAACTCAGGGGATGAGGAGGAACGCTGTGCAGACATGCATATGTACAGAGCAGAGATGACCATGGCTCGAATTTACGAAACACTGCCCAAAGGGACCACCAGACCTGCCCACCCTACAGCCCCCAATGTGCTGGGTTCAACAATCCTAGTCCCATTGTTTCAGCACACCCAGCTCCTGTTCATACACATACCAACTGGGGTGGGAAGAAGCATTTGAGTGGCTCTAAAGCTGGGTCCCTCCCCACTCCTACCAGGGACCTGCATTCCCCAGGGAAGGGAAAGGGCTCACAGTATCATGACTATTGCAGCTGCTGTTACCACTTGGACTCTGGACCAAAGGTACAGGGTGAAAGGCACAGGTCCACAGTAAACCACGGGTTCGCGCCTCAAGTGGCACTACTGCCTGGATGGGACACCTGGGCAAGGGACTTCGCTCTTCTAAGCACTGACTCTCTCAACTGTAAAACAGGCTTAGCAACAGAGCCTACCTACCTTGGAAGGTAAGACTGAGGTGAAAAAGACAACGTACTTGTAAACTCAGACACAGAATAAGCGGAAAAGAATCATTGGTTCTTATCACTGTTGAGTTACCTTCTCCCAGTTCAGGAAAGTTGGGGGGAGGGACACAGACAAAACCCATAGCTGCATCTCCAAGGATCAGATTTGCTGTCAAATAACTGAGTAATGGAGAACTATTACAAGGGAAAGATTAAACTCTCAAAACTCTTACCTGCAGTGGTCAAAAGGTAAACGACGAAAATTTGTCTGTGGGATATCTGTTTAAAACAAACATAAGAGACAGAAAATTTATTCTGTAAAAATTTCACCTATGTATCCCTATCAGCAGTTCAATTATATTTTAAGAAAAAGTTCATGTAGCCCAGCCTGCATGGCTCAGTGGTTAGGTGTCAACCTATGAATCAGGAGGTCAAAGTTCAAGTCCCAGTCAGGTACATGCCCAGATTGCAGGCTCAGTTTCTAGTGTGGGTGTGTGCAGGAGCCAGCCAATCAATTATTCTCTCCCATCATTGATATTTTTATCTCTCCTTCTGCCTTCCTCTCTGAAATCAATAAAAACCTATTTTTTTAAAAAAAGAAAAAGTTCATGTAAATTACCTAGTGCAGCAATTGCTTCGGATTAAAAATCTGCAATAAATAGAACCAACATCAGGAAAGAACTTAAGAGAAAAAAGTACACACCGCATACCTCAGAGACACTGTGAATATTGTAATAATGGGATTCAAAGTTTTTGGTTTCCTAGTGCTTATAAAAGTTATATTTATCCCTAGCCGGTGTGGCTCAGTGGATAGAGCATGGGCCTGCGGACTCAAGGGTCCCAGGCTCAATTCCAGTCAAGGGCATGTACCTTGGTTGCGGGCACACGCCCAGTAGGGGATGTGCAGGAAGCAGCTGATCGATGTTTCTCTCTCATGGATGTTTCTAACTCACTATCCCTCTCCCTTCCTCTCTGTAAAAAATCAATAAAAAAAACATATTTTTTAAAAAGTTATGTTTGTACTATACTATAGTCAATTAGTACATAATAGCAAAATGTACTATAGATATATACACCTTAGTTAAACCACTCTTTATTGCTGAATTACTAACCATCATCTGAGCCTTCGGTGTGTCACAATCTTTCACCGGGTGGAGGGTCTTGCCTTGATGTTGATGGCGGCTGACTGACCGATCAGGATGGTGGTAGCTGAAGGCTAGGGTGGCAGTAACAATTTCTTAAAAGGAAACAGTGAAGTGTGCGCCTCATCAACTGACTCTTCCTTTCATGATGATTTCTCTAACTTGCGATGCTATTTGATATTTACCCACATAACTTCTCTCAGTATTGAAATTAATCCTCGTAAATCCTGCCACCGCTTGTAATATTCTAAATCCTGTTGTCACTTCAAAAACCACTTTCTTTAGTCATCCATAAGAAGCAATTCCTCATCCATAAAGTCTTGTTATAAGATTGCAGCAATTCAGTCACATTTTCAGGTCCACTTCTTTAATATTTTATTGATTTTTTACAGAGAGGAAGGGAGAGGGATAGAGAGTTAGAAACATTGATGAGAGAGAAACATCAATCAGCTGCCTCCTACACACTGCCCACTGGGGATGTGTCCGCAAGCAAGGTACATGCCCTTGACGGGAATCGAACCTGGGACTCTTCAGTCCACAGGCCGATGCTCTAACCACTGAGCCAAACCGGTTAGGGCCCGGCTCCACTTCTAATTCTAGTTTTCTTGCTATCTCTACCACATGTGGAGTTACTTCCTCCACTGAAGTCCTGAAGCCCTCAAAGTCATCCAGGAGGGCTGGAATCAACTTCTTCCAAACACCTGTTAATGCTGATATTTTGGGATCTTCATATGAATCATGAGTGTTCTTAATGGCATCTGGAATGGTGACTTCTTTCCAGAAGGTTTTCAATTTACTTTGCCCAAATCCATCAGAGGAATCATTATCTACTGCAATTATAATCTATTTACATGTATTTCTTAAATAATAACTTGAAAGTCAAAATTACTTTCTTGGTCCATGGGCTACAGAATGAATATTCTGTTTGTAGGCGTTAAAAAAAAACATTAATTCCATTGTATATCTCTATCAGACCTCTTGGGTAACCAGGTGCATTATCAATGAGTAGTGATATTTTGAAAGGAACCTTTTTTTTTTTTTCCTGAGCAGAAGGACTCAACAGCAGACTTTAAATATTCAGTAAACCATGTCGTAAGCAGATGTGCTGTCATCCAGTCTTTGCCATTCCATTCACAGAGCACAGGCAGAGTAGATGTGGAATAATTCTTAAGAACCCTTGGACTTTCAGAATGGTAAATGAGCATTAGCTTCAATCCAAGTCAACAGCTGCATTAGTCCTTAAAAACTGAATCAGCCTGTCCTTTGAAGCTTAGAAGCCAGACACTGACTTTTCTCTCTGCCTATTAAAGTTCTAGATGGCATTTTTCCCCAATGTATGGTGTGCCAAGTAATAGCACTGCCATCACCTGGAACTGGCTGGACATGCAGTCCCAGACCTTCTGAATTATAGTCTGCATCATTTTAACAAGATCTACAGGTGGTTCATACTCACATTAAAGTTTCATACACCTCAGCACACTTAGCCTTCAGAAGCTATTACTGACCCAACAGAAGATATTGTTTTTTTCAATTATAGAAACCAAGACAATTTTTCTCAAAGGAAAGATGGGCTAATGTATTAAAACAATCTATGGGGGGGGAAAGCAAACAAACTAAAGTCCAAGTCACCATAACAAATATAATAAAAAGTCTGAGATACGGCAAGGATTACCAAAATGGGACCCAGAAATACAAAGTGAACAAATGCTGTTGGAAAACTCACCCCCATACTTCCTCAAAAAATAATGTCTGCAAAGTGCAATAAAGAGCAATAAAATGAGGTATGCCTGACTTTATTATCTTGATAGAGAGAAAAAGCTATTTTAACCTACATTAATAAAAACACACCAAGAAAACCAAGATGGCAGCATAGGTATACACCTAAACTGCTGCCTTGCACAACAATTTCAAAACTACAACTAAAAGACAAAACAGATATTATCCAGAACCACAGGAAGGCTGGCTGAGCAGAAATTCTACAACTAGAAAAGAGAAAAGCACACTGAGACATACAGGAGCTGCAGTAGACAGAGGTACAGAGGTACATAGGTACGTGCGCAGAGAGGGCTGGCAACTGAGTGTGCAGCTGGCTTTCTCAAGCAGGAGGGAGACAAAAGCTCCCGACTCCTCTGAACTGCAGTTCCAGGCAAGACTCTGGGGATCCAGACTCATTTAGGGAGAAACTGGACTTTCTGGCAGGGGGCGAAACTCAAGGGCAGCTTTCTCTCAGAGGTGCTTACAGTGATTACCACGGGACACTGGGAACCAGGGGCCTCTTAGCACAGGGCTAATGGGAAGCCATCTGCTGTTTGCTCTGCCCTGAGATCCCGCCCCCTGAAGCCATTGCTAATTGCTCCACCCTGAGACTCAGCCTCATCCAAGCTGAGCACAGAGGCTTTTGCATATGAATGAACTGGTGCTTTGAATTTTAAACTTACCTAACAAATTCAGCTGAGTCAGTGACACTCAGAACATCCAAAAGAAGGCCCAAGGCCCCACAGCAGCTTGCACTGCTTCACAGCTGGGCCTCATCTGGGCACCTCCAAAACCCAAACAAAGAAGAGGAATCTGCAGATCTCTCAGTAGCTCCTGCTGGGTGTCATCAGGCAGAGTCTAAATTTGCACCTCCATGGAGATCCAAGAGCCAGTGTACCCAGGGATCAGAGTGGGACCATCCAGATTACAACTCCTTAGGGGGCAGACTCAGTGAGCACCAAAGCCCCACTGAAGCAAGTATTGTCCCATAAGGGTGTCTCCAACACAGAAGTTCTCCCATCATAGACACAGCTGATCCCTGCAGCCAACTGGTGTAGAGGTCAATTCCTCCCAGTGGTATCAACAACAATCAAGGCTTAACTACAACAAGACTGTGCACACAGCCAACAAAGGGGTGTACCAAGAGTGTCCACCTCAGGTAACTGGGGAGGCTGAGCCACTGGGCCCTATAGGATACCTAGTACACAGATCCACTCTATCAACTCAGGGAAACAGCAAAAATGCAGAGACAAAGAAACAGGTCACAAATGAAAGAAATGGAGGAAAGCAAACGACTAGATATACAGTTCAGAACCACGATTATAAGGTTTTTCAAGGATTTTCTAGAAAAGGCCGATAAATTTAGTGAGAACCTCAAGGATATGAAAAAGGACCAACTAGAAATTAAACATACACTAACTGAAATTAAAAATAATATACAGAGATCCAACAGCAGACTAGAGGATCGCAAGAATCAAGTCAAAGATTTGAAATACAAAGAAGCAAAAAGCACTCAGCCAGAAAAGCAAAAAGAATCCAAAAATATGAAGATAGTGTAAGAAGCCTCTGGGACAACTTCAAGAGTACCAGCATCAGAATTATGGAAGTGCCAGAAGAAAAGAAAAAGCAAGATACTGAAAACCTATTTGAAGAAATAATGACAGAAAACTCCCCCCACCTGGTGAAAGAAATAGACTTACAAGTCCAGGAAGCACACAGAACCCCAAACAAAAGGAATCCAAAGAGCACCACACCAAGACACATCATAATTAAAATGCCCAAGGCACATCATAATTAAAATGCCAAGACCAAAAAACAAAGAGAGAATATTAAAAGCAGCAAGAGAAAAACACTTAATTACCTACAACTTGTCAGCTGATTTCTCAAAAGAAACACTAGGCCAGATGGGAGTAACAAGAAATATTCAAAGTGAATAGCAAGAACCTACAACCAAGATTACTCTACCCAGCAAAGCTATCATTCAGAATGGAAGGTTAGATAAAGAGCTTCACAGATCAGAAAACGCTAAAGGAGTTCATCACCACCAAACCAGTATTACATGAACTGCTGAAAGGTATTCTTTAAGAAGAGGAAGAAGAAGAAAAAGGTAAACAAAAAAATTATGAACAACAAATACACATCTATCAACAAGTGAATCTAAAAATCAAGTGAATAAAAAAATCTGATGAACAGAATAAACTGGTAAATATAATAGAAAGGTAGTAGACTGACAATTCTCGGGGGCGGGAGGGAAGTGATGTGGGAGGTGCAGGAAGAGACTGGACAAAAACCATACACCTATGGATGAGGACAGTGGGGGGGGGAGGTTTAAGGGCAGTGGGTGGAGTGGGAACTGGGTGGAAGGGAGCTATGGGGGGGAAAAAGAGTAACAATTGTAATAATCTGAACAGTATTTATTTTTTTAAAAATAAACAAACTATGTACATGTTCTAAACACACACACCAAAAAACAACCATCAACAAAATGAAAAGGGAGCCCACTGTATGGGAGAACATATTTGGCAATGATACATCTGATAAAGGATTAATATCCAAAATATATAATGAACAACTTAACAAAAGACAATTCAATTAAAAAATGGGCAGAGGACCTAAATAGACACTTCTCCAAACAGGACATACAAATGGCCAAGAGACATATGAAAAAATGCTCAACATCACTAATCATCAGAGAGATGCAAATTAAAACAACTATGAGGTATTATCTCACACCTGTCAGAATGGCCGCCATCAACATATCAACAAATGACCGGTGCTAGCGAGCAGGTGGACCAAAGTGAATCCTACCTAGTACACTGCTAGTGGGAGTGCAGACTGGTGGAGCCATTATAGAAAACAGTATGGAGTTTCCTCAAAAAATTAAATATGGAACTGCCATTTGACCTGGTGATCCCACTTATTAGGAATATATCCTAAGAAACCCAAAACACCAATCAGAAAGAATGTATGCACCCCTATGTTCATAGCAGCACAATTTACAATAGCTAAGATCTGGAAACAGCCCAAATGCCCATCAGTAGATGAGTGGATAAAAAAAGCTGTGGTACATTTACACCACAGAATACTATGCAGCAGTAAAAAAGAATCTCTTTGAGACAGCATGGAGGGATCTGGAGAGCATCATGCTAAGTGAAATAAGTCAGTCAGAAAAAGACAAATATCACATGATCTCATTCATATATGGAATCTAATTAACAAAATAAACTTAGGAATAGAGTAGATCCAGAGACATGGAAGCATGGAACAGAGTGCGGAATCTCAGAGGGAAGGTGGGGGAGGGTAGGTGGAAGGTAATCAACTAAAAATGCCATATGCATATATGCATAACCCACTGATGCAGATAGTGGGGTGGGAGGTCCTGGGACGGGAGTGTATGGGGGAGGGGTCAATGGGGGAAAAGTGTGACATATGTAATACTTGCAACAATAAAGAATTCAAACATAAAGAAAGAAAGTATTTTTATTGATTTCAGAGAGGAAAAGAGGAGATAGAAACATCTGATGAGAGAGATGCATTGATTGGCTGCCTCCTGCATGTCGCCTACTGGGATTGAGCCTAAAACCTGGACATGTGCCCTGATCGGGAATCCAACCCGGACCTCTTGTTCCATGGGATGATGCTCAATCCACTGAGCTGTACCAGTCAGGCAATAAAAACATATTAAAAAACACACACACACACCAAGATTAGACACTTTTTATATATCTTCCTCTTTTCTGACTTGTCTGTCTCCTCAGCCCATTCGTCTACTCTGGTTTCCATGTTCTTGTTCATTGTTATTTAATATATTTTTATTGATTTTAGAGAGGAAGGGGGGGGGGAATAGAAATATCAATGATGAGAAAGAATCATTGTTCAGCTGCCTCCTGCATATCCCCTCCTGGGAATCAAGCCACAACCTGGCATGTGCCCTTGACCAGAATCGAACCTGGGACGCAGACCGACTCTCTTATCCACTGAACCAAACCAGTTAGGGCCATTATTTTTTACAGGCTCATTGTAGCAAAGACATCATTCCTTAATTACACCCCCACACATACAAAGGGAAAGAAGAGGATTTCATGCCTTACCTGGTTTCTTGCCACCATAGAAGTTAGTGTATTCAGCACAGGTAATGTACCTGAAGGAGAGAGAGAAATCTTACTTCAACCCCCTTTGTAAAGAGGACAGAGTCTCTGGAAGTAATGGATGACTGAATCATTTTATTCAGTCAGCAAATGTTTATTAAATACCTATTATGTGAAAGGCACATACTGATAAACACAATAGGCATGCGGACACACAAAAAAGTAACAAAGTCCTGCTTTGCTCTGAGGAAAATGAACTGAACTTAACAGAGGCTTGATGATGAGAAGGAGCTAACCATGTGAAGATCTGGGGGAAGAACTTTCCAGGCAGAGCCAAGCAGCCATGTCACATATAAAAGCCACGAAGCGGGAAAAGCTGTCGTGTTCCCAAAAAAGGGTGAAGCCACTGACAAACTGTGCGTGGGGCCACATGGCAGCAGATGGAGGAGACACAGACGGCGGTCCGAGCACCAAGGCCCTTGCAGGCCATGTGAGGACTCTGGGTTTGCTGTGAACAGGATGGAAAACCGTGGAGGGTTGGAGCAGAGCTCTGACATGATCTAACGCAAGTCCTCAGGACATCACTCTGGTTGCTTCCTGTAGCAGGACAAGCAAGAGAGGCGGCCGGAATCCAACTAGGAGAGAACTACAAAGGTCCAGGAGTTGAAACAAACTCCCCTTTGTGGGACTGGTGGGCGAGAGAGTGGTCAGTCCCTGAAACTGCTAGCAGCACCGGCTGGAGGAAAAAAAATGCCGAGGGAAAGAGGTACCACGGCTAACTCCCAGACTTCTGACCTGAGCAGACAGGGTCAGGGAAAATGAGGGAGGAGCAGGCTCAGGCACTGAAAAACAGGGTTCTCTTAGAAGCACATTAAATCTGAGATTTCCATTAGACTTCCAAGTGAAGATGTCGAGTAAGCAGCTGACTACAGCAAGACTAGACAGCTCACCCACTGGGAGATGAGGAGGAGGACCCCCAAGAAGGGCTCAGAAGGAGAGAGGTGGTCAGCTGTGTCACATGCTGTTGGGGAGCACAGCAAATGAGGACTGGGAATTGACCACGAGAGTTAGCAACAAGGAAGTTACTGGGTTCCTGACAAGAGTAGTGCTGGGACGAAAGCCTCACAGAAGTCGAATTTCAAGCAGAAAAAAGACACAGCTCTGTCACGTAAGCAGCACGATGGCAGCGCAGCTGAAGGGAAATACGGGTAAGGTGGGTTTGCTTTAAACTGGAAGATTCTGTACATGTGTGTGAGCGATGGGCAGGAACCAGCACACTGGGAGAGACAGGAGGCGCAGGAGAGGGGCCAACTCAGGAGCAGAGCTCGCGAGGGGACGGAGCAAAGCGAAGTCGGGGGGGGGGGGGGGGCTGTGTCCGAGGAGCGCGAGGCGGTGGGAAGGCCGCGCGCAGGTGAGGGCACTTACGGCCCATTAGAGCAGACGCCTCCAAAGCGGGAGATTGGGAGGCTGCGGGGAGGGGAAGGTATTACTCCACCTGAGGGGACGGAAGCTTCTGGGAGGATGCGACACCTGAGGGGGTTCTGGGGTCCACTCAGAAACGCGAGCGGGAGACGCCGCAGAGCGCAGCACAGGCAAAGATGGAGGCAGAGCGAGACTCAGGCAGAGCCAGGAACGCCTGGCTGCGGCTCAACTTACATCTTGTCTTTCTGGTGCTGTCTCTTCCCCATGGTGGCGGCAGCGGTGGCAGCGCCGGCGGCTGGAGCAGCGAACGAGGAAAATCGTCAACACACAACCCAGTCAGCCGCATCCGCCACTTCCCAGCCGAGATCCTTAAGTACTTCCGGGTCCCGCCACGGAAGCGGGCGCTGAGCATGCCGGGAACTGTGGTCCCTGGAGGCAAGCGCGCCAGTCCGCAGTCTCAGCAGGTGCCTGAGCCGAGTTTCGCAATGGAGCTCTTGTTACGTCAGAGCTGAGGTGCCTCTGACTCGAAGCCGCTCTTCTCCAAGCGCCTCGCCTTCTTTCTCAGCCCGACTCAGTGCTCTCCCCACTCAAACCCGCCTTTGTTTGACCTGGGTCCTCAGGTCTTTTATTTTTTTAATGTATTTTTATTGATTTCAGAAAGGGAGAACAGAAACATCAACCATGAGAGCTAACCACCAATTGGCTGCCTCCCACCGCATCCCACTGGGGATGGAGCCAGTAATCCAGGCATGTGCCCCTACAGGGAATGGAACTGTGACCTCCTGGTTCATAGGTGGACACTCAACCATGGAACCACACCAGCCAGGCCTCAGGTCTTTTAAGTATCCCGTCTGGAGCCTAAAGTCCCACCAGCCTCTGCTCCATTTTTGCTCCCCTCAATGACAGATGTCTCCAAAGCGACATCCACATTTGCTATGTACCGGCTCACCTCCCATTCTGTCCACCCATTTGGTTTCCACATTCTCCAGGGTTTTCTCCTGAGTGGCCCAAGCCAGAAGGCTCAAAGCCCTCACTGATCCCTTGAGTATCTTCTGACCCACCCTTCCCTTGGCCAAACCACGTTTACGTGCCCCACCCAGAGCCCCAGACATCTGTCTACACTCAAGTACTGGGTGACCTTGCCCAGTCTCATGGTTTTAAGTACCACTTGTAACCCCTGACTCCCAACACTAAATTGCCAGTGCTCCAGAGTCCTGATCTCTATTTGGGTACCCACTGGTTTCCAATTTAAGGTCTCCTCAAAGCAGAATTCTCCATCCCTCACCCATCTCCTCTCTCCCCCACTCTACCACTGTCCACCTAGTTACCCAAACCGAGTTTTCCTGGCCCTTCTTATCTCATCTCATGGCTGGCCCCTTCTCTCTCTCTCTCTCTCTCTCTCTCTCTCTCTCTCTCTCTCACACACACACACACACACACACACACACACACAGGGATGGGATGGGTGTAATTTCCTTAAGGGAAGAGGCCTCAGCTGCTTGGTTTATTATCTCCAGACCCGAGCAAGTTGTGGGACATACACAAAAGCTCAGTGCATATCTGCTCATGTCCATCAGTCATCAAGCATTTTGTGAAGGCTCACACCTCACATGCAGGTTTGTTTCTAAGGTCAGTGTGTGAAGCAACAATTAGAGTCACTATCTTTGAAATTCCTTAGGAAGGTGCCAAGTTGGAAACTGACTCACCAGCTCATTTTCCTCTAGGGGGGGGAAGAGATCACTGTTTCTAAACTTGTACCCAGATGAGGCTTGTGCTTAGGGGGCAGGTGTAGGAAGGAAAAAAAGCAGACTAACAAGTCAGTGGGGTCAAGTGAGGGGCCACAGCGTCACTGCAGGGAAAGGCATCACTCTCTCCTCACTCATTTCTCTTTTAAGATGCACATGGCTGAATTCCCATGTCAGATTGCAAGCTTGCAAGCAAGGGGAGTTCGCAGTAACACTGACCTGACCACCTAATGTATGTAAGCTCAGGCCTCAAGGCCTTAGGATGGCACTACCCTGACTACCTCTGTGGGATGCAGGGAGCCTGCGGGATTGCACAGCCCCTAAGAAGCCCAGCATGAGAAAGGCACCTCCATGAGAACTTTATTCATTCCTCCGCCACGGTGTGCAGGGAAGAGGTTATGGGCCCTGCTTGTGGGCCACAGACTCTGCGCTGCCATGGTCAGTCTCTGAGTCATCTTTAAGTCTGGGCACAGGCTGGAACTTGAACAGGACAGGTGGGGTGAAAACAGGGGTCTCCACAGGAGGTGATGGTGTCTCCTTGGTATTGAGGGAGTCATTACAGGCTGAAGTCCTGTGCAGGAGATAGCCAAGATATGTCCATGAGAAGGGACGTCAACACCATGAGGGGTACACATGACACACCCCCTTCCCAGGCGGTAGGATGATTCTAAACACATTTATACTTCCAAAAATCTCGCCCAAGAATGTTTGTTCAAGGCTGCTCCCTGCAGCAATGTTGTGACTGTGAAAACCTGAAAACAATCTAAACATCCAGTATGGAACAAGGCACAGCCGTACTGTGGGCTGTTCTGGGGCCATTAAAGGAATGAGGTAGGTCTGTACATCCCAATAAGTAAAGACACCTAATGCTACAGTAATGGAAAAAAGCAAGTTGCTGAGAAGTACATAAAATACGATTCTGCTTTGGTTTAAAATTAATCTGTGAGTGTATTGTGTGTGCGTGTGTATGTGTGTGTGTTGGAGGGGTACACACGAAACTCTTAGCAGCAGGACTTTTAGCAACACAGGACTCATATTTTATGTATGCATTTCTGTATTGTTAACTTTTCCCCATGGAATATGTTCTGCTTTTGTAAAAATTTTCAAACCAATTAAAAATAACTTATTTTTGGTGGTGGCATCATGAGAGCACAGCTCACTCAGAAATCAATGCATAACTAGAGCCTAAAAATTGTCCCCATTAGTGAAACATTTCAACAAGCAAGAATGGTTGAGCCCTGGCCATTGCGGCTCAGCTGGCTGGGCGTTGCCCCACGCACTGGAAGTTTGCTGGCTGGATTCCACTCTCAGGGCACATGCCTGGGTGTCAGGCTCTATCCCCAGTAGGGGACGTGCAGGAGATAGTAGATAGATGTTTCTCTCTCCTTCTTCCTCCTTCTCTCTCTAAAAATCAATAAAAAATCTTTATTTTTTTTTTTAAAGAATGGTTCAGCAAATGATGTTCCATCCATACAATGGAGTATTTGCATCTATTATTGGTGAATTTAAAGGTGGGTGGT
The DNA here is from genome assembly GCA_027563665.1 of Antrozous pallidus. Taxonomy (NCBI): domain Eukaryota; kingdom Metazoa; phylum Chordata; class Mammalia; order Chiroptera; family Vespertilionidae; genus Antrozous; species Antrozous pallidus. Next base: position 16,673,354 of record CM050528.1, on the reverse strand, counting down.
TTTTTTATCCTCACTAAAGGATAATTTTTTTTGCATTGATCTTTAGAGTGTGTGTGGAAGGAAAGGGGGAGAGACGGAAAGATAAATGTGTGAGAGAGACATCAATTGGTGGCCCCCGAGTGTGTCCCAACCAGGGTCGGGATGAAGCCTGCGACCCAGGTCTGTGTTCTTGATCAAAACCAAACCTGGGGCCCTGACCGGTGTGGCTCAGTGGACAGAGCGTTGGCCTGTGGACTGAAGGGTCCCGGCTTTGATTCCGGTCAAGGGCATGGACCTCGGTTGTGGGCACATCCCCAGTACGAAGTGTGCAGGAGGCAGCTGATCAATATTTCTCTCTCATCAATGTTTCTAACTCTCTCTCACTCTCCCTTCCTCTCTGTAAAAATCAGGAAAATATATACTTAATCAAACCTGGGACCGACCCTTCACTCCAAGGGCTGATGCTCTCTATCCATTGAGTCAAACTGGCTAGAGCTGAATTGTATGCTTGAATATAAGTTAATTATGTACTCTGTAAGTAGTAATATATCAATAAGGCTGTTTAAGAAATTATCTGGCCCTAGCCGGTTTGACTCTGGATGAAGCACCAGCCTGAGGACTGAAGGATTCCAGGTTCAATTCCGGCCACGGGCCCGTACACGCCTGTGCTGCAGGCTCGTCCGCAGGAGGCAGCCAATCGACGTTTCCCTCTCATCACTGATGTTTCTATCTCTCCCTCCCTTTCCTTCCTCTCTAAAATCAATAAATATATATATATTTAAAAGTTATCTGATGCAATGAAACAGCTAAATCATATTTTAGAATAACACTCAATGACAGAGGAAATACTTAATACCCATAGTGAGAAAACGGCTGATTTTTGAAACCCCATAGCTAGGAAAACTCTGCTTTGCAAAACAAAACGTGTATATAAATCATAGATAGGGCTGCCCACGGTTGATGTAATCATTCCCTTTCTGTGGGCGTCTGGGCTGTTTCTAATTTCTCACCATTACAAAGAGCAGGGAGCGACTTTCCCAGCACTCCTGATTGCATAAGGGTCCTTCCGGGAAGTGGAAGGCATCGTCATAAAGACATTTGTCTAGCCCTTGGCCACGCCACCACCACGCGGAGCAAAGCAGAGGCCGGGCCAGAATGGTACCTGGCCCCCGGGAGGCTCAGAAGCACACTTACCAGGGGAAGCCAGGGTAGTGGAGCTTGTGCACACTGTTTCCGGGCAGGTACGAGAAATGGAAGCCTCCAGGACTGAGGACCAAGGGGGTCAGATCAACCATGTGGCTGCTGCAAGACAGGGCAGCGAGGCAGTGTCAGCTCTGGGATCCTCCAAGGGAGGCATCTCCAGTCTTGGTGGACGCCACTCTGACACGGGGACAGGGACTGCTGAGCCCAGACTCCTTCCTTGAACAATGAGAATAACCACTCGGGACTGTGGCGAGGGTTAACTACGAGGTGAGGAGGAAATAATCGCTGGGCCTGGCACAACGCATGCTCCCCCAAATGCTCCCTTTCACTTACCTCAGGTGCAAAATAAATTCCTTTTACCTCTTTGAGTTCGATGACAGGCCAGGCCAGTTTAATTTCACTTCAGAACTTGAAACTTCCAATTTCTCCGTCTGTAGGAAACAAAAGCAATGCCAGGACAAGTTTGAGGGCCTCGCCGTGAAATTTTTAAAAATGACCTATTCAATAACTATGAAAACTATGTGACTTTCATTTAATCAGCAAACATGTCAGGCCCATCCTCTCTGCTCATCTTGAACTTGGTGCTAGGGAGACAGGAAATAGGGGCTAGGAGCCAACTGAGACGGCCCTAATCCAGCCTGGGGAAGAGGGGCTTGCTGGAGAGAGTGTGTAGGATGAGTGGGAATCAGGAGGGGTAGGTGAGGTAGGGCACTAGAGAATGACAGCCTTAAGAGTCATGGCAGGGAGGCCTGTGGTCCTCCGCTTGTCCTCTGGCAGTCCTAGGACTCTGCCCAGTGCACTTGGAAGTTGCCTTGCTCAGCTGAAGCCAAGCAGGTAGCCTTCAACCCCTACCCCAATTATTTAATCAGAGTAACCCTCCTTTTATTGCTTTATCCACTGCTGTTCCACCCAAGACTTTGCCTAGAGTCTTAAAAATGACTCTGCTGCTTAAAAACCAAGTTGTGAGAATCACTGGGGGATGGGAGAGGGGGCAATACATCCACTGACCGACTTGCTAGGCAGCGGAGGAAAGGGGCCAAAGACCCTGGGCATAGTGTAGACAGAGGGTGACGACCGGACCACCACAGAGGACATGGTGGTGACAGGTGGTAGCAGTGGTGGAGGTGGCAGCAGTGTTGGTGGCAGGCAGGGGGAGGTTGACTGGTTGCGCAAGAGGATGGGTTCTAGTCTCTTTACTTTTGGCTTCCTTTTCTTCTTCTTGGCATCTGTGACAAAAAGGTACCAGTGGGTGCCTACCCATCAGCCAGAACAGGGTGGAGTGGGGCCAAACACGATGGTGTTTTCAGTTTCTCTAACAGAGAGGGGAGGCAGGTCCCCAAAGGGTGGGTCATACCAATGCCTAGACCCACTGTTGACAGGCACCAACATGCACCATCTCATTGACACCACAGCTGCCTCATGGAAAGGGTACTTTTGTCTCCAAGAGGAACCAGAAACTCCAACTGCACAGGGCACAGGCAGGATCCACGATCAGGCTGCCTGACTTCAAGGGCAGAATCTCACGGGAAGTGACAGAGGATCACTGTCAAGGAGGGCTGGGCTTGACCTGGGCAGGTTGGTCTGCTGCTTCCCCAAACCCAACAGGTAGGGCAAGAGGAAAGTTCTTGAATCCACCAGTACTCTTGGGGATCCAGCCCTGGACAATGAGCCCACGGACTATACCCAGGCCCAGGGCTGTCCTGGGGTGTGCAAAAGACCCTTCTCTGAGAAAATCCACAAAGAGGAGGTCTTGCAAAAGGGGCTCAGGGAGGGAGGGAATCTTTGAGGGGAAGGAACTTGGGGTCTGATCCCTCTTCTTTCTCCATGTTAGATCTTCCTACTTCAGTAAGTCTGGCTGTATTTACTGTTCAAAGTTGAAGACTATCAGCAAGCTCCCCAGACCGCTCATCAGATCAGCTCATCTAGAATGAGGATAAACCAATGCCAGGGAGCAATGTCCTGGAGGCTAAAACAATCCAGACCTGAGTTCAAGTCCAGATTCCATGACTTACTATGTGACCTAGCCTCCCCGGACCTGTTTCCTCTTCGGTGAAACAAGGATAAAATGACATCAACGCTACCTCAGGAGGCTGTGGTAAAAGGTACACATGCTGGGCATCCTGCCATCAGATGAAACGGTGTCACGGAGCACTCACACTGAGCATCATGGGAAGGGAAACACCCAGGTGAGCAGGGCCTCTGATGGGATGCAGAAGAAAGTAGCCCCACCAGCATAGCTTATTGCTGAATACGAACACACCAACAGAACTGAACCCAAATCAAACAAGGCATTAGAGTGACTGACTAAGAAACATAGGCAGAGGGGGACAAACATCACTGATGACCAAGACAACAGCTATAAAACCATGATGTGGGATACCCCAAAGGACAACACTGTTCTTCAAGTCCATAGCTGGGAGGGTAGGGAGTAGGGCTTCCCTTTTACCTCAAATGGGACTTCAGCAGCAGGGCCATCAACCCTCATTTGCCATCCCTGTGTGGTCAGTAATATGGTCCCCTTTCATTTCACCCTCTCAAGTGCCCCAATGTGGACACAAATTACATGGTCACCCTAGTGCAAAGGAACCTAAGAGGGCTAACAACCAAACCAATGTGTGGGCCTTCTTGGGTTCTAATTGACAAAGCAAGGGCAGAAAGGCTTTTATGGACCTTCTGGGAGATCTTATTATAGACTAAGTATTAGTTAATATTAGGGAGGGAACTGTTGTTAATTGTATCAGGATTGACATTGTGATTATGTCAGGAGCTTTTTAAAAAAAATTAAGAAACGTTCTAAAGTATTCTGGAATACAGTGATGTCTGAGACTTCCCTTAAAGGAGGTATAGAGAGTGAAAAAGCATGGCAAGACAGGGGAATTGCTGAAGCTAGGTGACGGGTACTTAAGTGTTCACTGCAGTCTCTAGTTTTGCGTAGGTTCATTTTCATAATGAAGACCTTCAGGGACGATGGGTCCTGGGTCAGATTTTCTGGGTTACTTAGGGGGGGACAAAGGTTGAGCCTCACTCCGGGAGTAGAGGTGCACACGGTGGATGCTCCTCTTCAGGTGCTCCAGGCGCTGGTGCATCTCCAGGGCGCCCATGCTGTTGCAAAAGTTCAGGTCCCCCTGGACTGCACAGAAGAACTTCGCCTGCGACAGCAGCGGGAGAGGTAGGGCAAGAGGAAGGAAGCTGGACTGGTGAGACGCCCGCCTGCCTGACGCACTCCCCAAGCTTCTCCAAGTTCCAACTCTGCAAACCCAGCCAGGCCAAGCCCTCCCTCCTTCCCCGCCCACCATGCAGAGTTCCGCCCTAGAGGGCAGCAGTACTTCCCACCCAGGGACTTCCACCCCACCCTCCCGCAGCTCCCCCGGCATCCCGCACCCAGAGGAAGGAGAGGAGCCCGCGCTGCTCGCACTCGGCCTGCTTGCCCTTCCGCACCACCCGCTCGGCCAGCGCCGGGTTACGGTCGAGGCTGCGGAAGAGGCGGCGCAGGGCGCGCTCCGTGTAGGTCGCGGCCTGCCTCTCGAAGGCCTCCTCGGATATGCGCTGGCAAAAGATGACACTCTGGGGGAGCTCGCTGTCGAACTCGTCCAGGACCTCCATCCGGGCGGGGCTGCGGGCTGGCCTGGGGCTGCCTGCGGCCGTCGGGGCGTGGCCACCGAGGGTCCAGGGACGCCGACCCCACCCGCTGCAGGCTGGGCGAGAAGGGCCGCTCCCAAGGCCCGCGCTCAGGCCTCGGTGGGTGGTGGGGACCTCGGAGCACACCTGCTCTCTTCCCGACAGCCTTATCTCCGCGCCCACCCCTCCAGCCAATCCCCTCCGAGATCGCTGACGGGCCAACTCCCGCGAGGGCCGCACGTGACAATGCCCGCAGCTCTGGGCATGCGCTCTTGCACTTTCGATGGTGCGAACGCCACTGTGCTGGACTAGACTCCAATCCCCATGCGGGCGGGCGGGCGGCAGGGCTTTCGTCAAGGCTGGCCTAGGGCCACACCAAGAACATGGGAAGCGCAGGAACCCTCCTACTTCGTTGAGGCCCACACCCCTTCCAGCTCCACGCCACCACCCCATCTCAGCTGCGCCCCCTTCCCATAGTGTATAGCCTCCCAGGCCTCTAGCCAGAGCCTGGCTTCTTCTGCAGACAACTGCCGGAGGACTTCACTTTGCCCCTACTCCATCCCTGCACTTTTCACCCGCTTCCTCTTCCTCTCCAGCATGAAACCCACCCTTCACCAGCTCGTCCTCTCACCCTATAAGGTAGACAGACATGAGCAGGGTAAGGATAGGCTAGGTACACAAGGTCACCGAGTGGGAAGTCCCAGGTGCCTAGAAAAGACAGTTGTAGGGTGGAACCTCACCCCCAGCGTGACCTTTCTTCTCCTAGCATATTGTTGGTTATGCAGCTGGTTATGCATGTAGCTAGTTATGTGGTAGACTCCCTTAGAGGAGGGGAAGAGGATTGAGATTAGACTACCATACAAGACCTTGCATGACCACTCCCTTAAGCATTAATCCCTCAAGACAATGAGAAGACCTGAATCAAAATAATCCGAGGAACAAAGCCTGGGGTGTGTTGACCAGACAGAGTTTCTATCAAACTAGGGATAAAATCTAGGCCTCAGTTGTGTTTCGGTTCCAGGCTCAGAAATGCAACCAAACCTGACTGAGGACTGGCTTTATTGACTAATGATGGGGGCCGACCCATCAGTGGAGACCAGGACCCTAAGGACACTCCTGATATTCTGTTGAGATCCTTCTCTGAAACCAAACAAAAGCCCTTAATTAGAAGGACCCACCAAGCTGGTGTGGCTCAGTGGTTGAATGTTGACCTATGAACCAATTCCCAGTTAGGGCACATCATTGACATATCTCTCTCCCTTCCTCTCTGAAATATACATAGATGAAGGACCCAGCTCAGGCTTTCTCTCTAGAGTAATGGTTCTCAACCTTTTTAATGCCCAGACCCTTTAATGCAGTTCCTCATGTTGTGGTGACCCCTCCCAACCATAAAATTATTTTCATTGCTACTTCATAACTGTAATTTTGCTACTAATGAATCATAATGTAAATATTATGTTTTCCAATGGTCTTAAGCTCTACAGCAACCGTTAGCAGGGTTGCCTAAGACCATCGGAAAACACAGATGTTTACATTACGATTCATAACATAGCCACAGCCTTGCTTTCCCCCTGGGGGAGCATTTTCTTTGCCTTTTTCCTAAGCTCCAAGGGTCCTTCTTTTGTCTCTGTAACTTGCTTCCTGAATCCATGCAGCCCAGCTGGCTCACTTCTTCCACAACTTGCTTCTTCCATGTGTTATAGCCCCTCATCCTCCCCCTGGGTGCAAGGGCTTCTATTCTACCCCCAGGATGGGGGTGAAACCAGTACCCCAATGTACTCAGTGAGGGTTGAGAGGAACTCCCAAACACCCATCTGGAACCTGGGCTTCCGCTTAAGGAGACAGGCTTGAATAACTGTCCTAGGGCACATAACTGTCATTGTGCATTGTGTCGGGTCCTGATGGTGGAGATGGCCCTGCCAGCATGCCTGGGCCAGGCTCCTTGGCAGTTCCGCTCCAATCCCCCCAATTCCAGCTGTGAGAGAGGGCATGCCAGGTGCCTCATAGTCCCTCTGCAGGCTCAGGGCAGCATATTTCCCTGTAAGAGAACAAGATGGTGCAGTTGGTGGCCATCACCCGCAGGCTTCACACCCCAAGGATACCCACGCCCCCAAATTGAGCTTTTCCTGCTGAGAACCCAGGAGACCATTCTCTCCAGAGACTGTTCCTCCCCAAGGCTTCAAGGAGAGCTTGTTCCACGTGGTCAAGCATGAACTGGGTCTGAGCCAGGCCCAGAAAGACCTTCCATGCAAAGCAGTGGTCTCTACTTTTCTACAAGACCCTAACCCAGTGGTCAGCAAACCGCAGCTCCCGAGCCACACGCAGCTCTTTGGTCCCTTGAATGTGGCTCTTCCACAAAATACCACGGCCTGGGCAAGTCTATTTTGAAGAAGTGGCGTTAGAAGAAGTTTAAGTTTTAAAAACTTGGCTCTCAAAAGAAATCTCCATTGTTGTACTGTTGATATTTGGCTCTTTTGACTAATGAGTTTGCCACCCACTGTCCTAACCAAACCTGGAGTCCCCAGTCTTACCCAGGGTGCTAGCATGAAAGATCCTCTTCAAACCAGAGCTTTTTTGAATCAGGGCCTCTGACTGCACCTATCCAGCCAGCAGATGGAGAGTTTGTGGGGCAATTCCCCAGCTCTGCACTCACCTGGTCCTCTGATGGAGGGTCCAGCACAGGCCCTGAACCACCACCTAACACTGGGAAGGGAACTGAGGCATCAAAACTCCCTCCCCCCAGCTGCTGTGCGTGGAGGACTAGACCTGACTGATGCCCTTTCATCATTGCACTGCTTCCCAGCAGCCCACAGTAGTGCAACAGGGAAAGAGTGTCAGGCAGGCCTGCCAGTCCTGCCTAGCCTCTCCCGGTGGTCTGTCGGTGGGGATCTCAGACCAGGAATGCAGGCCCACTGGGGCGGGGCCTCTGTCTGGGGGAAGGGTGCCCTCTGACCCCAGAGGCCCAGGCCTGGCCAGGATCTCAAGTTTCCATGGAGAAGGGAGCCAGCAGGGCAGGGGGGAGGGGAGAACCTGCAGGCCCAAGGGGCCCGGCCTGGAAGGAGGAGGTGGAGATGTGGGGGATGGGGGCCCCCAAGGTTGGTCCCAGATGCTTTGACAATATCATTGCACTGCTTCTCAGAGCACAGTAGTGCAACCTCGTCAGAGCATCTGCGGCCAGCAGGGGGGGACCCCCTCCCTCAATATGGGTAGGGTGGAAGCTCAATCCTGGGAGGGTAGGGTCAGGAGGCCTGTCCTGGACCTCAGAGCTGGGAGGAGGGGTTTCAGCGGGACTGCAGTCCTCAATCCTCAGGGTCCTCAGGATCCCAAGACACCCGTGACTTTACTCACCCTGTTCCAGATATGGGCGGGCGAGAGACCCCCAAACTAAGGGGTAGCTCCAAATCCGGGGCGGGAGCGGACAGGGGAGGGGGCTTACACACAAAGGAGCCCATGCTCCACCACAGTCCGAAGCCCACTGGCGCTCGAAGCGAGGGTTGGGTCAGCCCGACGACCCTGCGCCCTCACCGGCCTGAGGCCCGGGATAAGGGTGGCCCCACTTAGGGCCGTCACGCCCCTGCCAGCTCAGGCCCCCATCCTTGGCCCCTGGCCCCCAACTTGGGCTCCGTGTTCTGTCCTAAAAGATTCGCTGCCCCGATGCCCAGCGCGTCGCAGAGGAACGGGGGAGTCGAGGAGCGCGGGCGGGTACCCGGGTTCCCGCCCTCTGGAGTCCCCTGCCCGGGGAGAGCGCCTGGGGTCTGGGCTGAGCCCCTCCACATAGTTTCTCCGGGTGGGGCCGCCCAGCCCGCTCCCCTCGCACGGGACCCTGTTACTCACGCGACTCGACACCCCTCGGCCCCGGCCGGGGCAGGTCGCGGGAGGTTAGCAGGAGAGCCGTCCCGGTAGTCGTCCGTCCCCGTCGTCTCCACCCGGTCGGCCCCGCACCTCGTGGCGCCCTCTCGCCCACCAGCTCCATCTTTAACCCGCTGACAGTCGTCTCAGCCGAGCCCCCAGCCTCTTAGCGTAACGCCGCGCTCATTGGCCGGCGCCGCGCCTCCCGCACACCTATTGGCTGGTGCGGGAGCGATTTCAAAACAGCCTCCGGGCCCGGATTGGCGGCGCGGCGGCGAGCCCGGGGCTCCGCGGTTTTAACAATGAGTTCTACCAACACTTCCCACCCATTCATAACTTCCCACAAGGATCTTCGCCCGCCTTTTCTCAGCTCCACTGTCGGCGAGTTTCCTGGCTGCGAGGACGAGGGCACATGGAGGTCGGTGGGGGGCGCCAGCCGCGCGGCAGAGCCCACGGAGGAGGGGCCTGCGACCCTCGGGAAAGTACCTGCGGTGGCGCAGGGCTGCAGGTGTGCTCGTTCCGCGTGCTGACATTGCTCCCCGCACCTCGCAGACCGGATACTCGGCTATGGAGGTCCTTCTGGCTGGGATAGCCCCCTCCCACCATCCCCTCACATCCCCTGGTTTTTACCCAAATAGAATTTGCCCGGAGCCACCCGGGTAGGCTTAGGCTGCGGAGACCGGGTCCTGGAGCCCGTGGAGCCTTGTGGGTCTGTGGGAGGTACGGGGAAGGGGATGTCGGCTTGGATCCCTGCGTGATTGCGATCCGATTTGTGAATAAGCATCCTTTAAGCGCCGCCCCTGGGCTGATGGCCTGGAAAGATATGCTACACCCACTGGCTCACATAGCTGCAGTGGGAGGGGAGGAGAAGGGGTCAGCAGGTAGGAGGCAGGGTGTTTAGACCCCCCTCCTGTTTTATTGTCTCAACCCAGTGGCTGAGAGCAAACGTCTTAGAGGCAAGCAGAGCTAGGTGTGAATTTTTGCAAACCTCGGTTGCCTCCTCTGCGAAATTAAACAATAATCGTGGGCCCCGCGTCTAGCATTTAGTGTTCAATAAATGGGAACTCTGCTGCTGCTGCTGCTGCGGTGTTAATTTTGGGTCTTGTCCTGAATTCTGCCCCGAGTAATCTTACCTGCTCCCACCTTTGGTTTCCCAAGGATTACTATGTTGTGTGCACTGTTTGATTCTGCTCTTAATTAATACTCTGCACTTATGTCTGTGTGGTGGTAAGGAGGTAATAAGCAGAGGCAGAAGGGGCATGTTATAGCCAGGAGGGGCCAGGGATGGAGCAGAGTGCCCCCTTGGATGGTCAAAGTGTGGCCAACATTATTGGTGCCTGGCCCACAGCCCCTGGGCAATGAACACCACAGAAAGGATGCACCCTGACAGGCGCTTGCGGAGGGCTTTATTCTGGAGAAGAGAGCCCCCAGGTAGACTTCCAGGTGTCCAGGGCAGTGGGAAGTACTGCAGAATAACCCCCCAGCCACCAGCAGCCTCAGCCAATGAGGGCAGGTACTTTGGTTGGATAACTTTGATGCTTTTTCCACACTGAGTCCCAGAACTCCCCGTAGAATTAAGCTCCTGTTGCCCACAAGGGTAACTTGCTCCACAATGCAACCTTCACCAGCTGCCTTTCCTTCTCCTCTCACAGCCCCACTGAAATCGGCTTGGGCTCCAGGCCTGTCTCGTCAGCCAGTGACGGGAGAGGAATGTAGACTTGTAGACGGTGCTGGAGAGGTTTGGCAGTGGAGAGGTGAGCCAGGAAGGGGTCTGTGTTTGAACAGAGCAGGAGCTCATAGGGGACCCCCCCCCCCCCTCAGGCCTCAAAATTAGCTTACAGCTTCTCCCACCCCTATAAGGTCCATTGATGTAAGGTGTTATGCCCACACTCCTCCAAGCCCCCTTCCAGCCAGTTGCTACCCCCAAGCCTTTTCTGGGACTTTACATTCATTCAGGAAAATGGCTCCCTCTTCCTCCAGCAGCAATTCTAAGCCCCTATCCTCTTACACAACCCAAAGAGTTTAGCAAGTCCAGTAAGCCTGTGATCTCCACCACAACCGCTAGAGGTCACCCACACACCAGCAGAGCTAACTGTTACTTTCCTTTATTAGCGCCCTCCTACTTACTGTTCCTGCCTTCAAATTTTAAGGCTTTGCCTGGCTAAATGGTGCCTCTTCTTCCAGGAAGCCTGCTCAGATCTATGCAGGTAGCGGTTCTTTGAGGTTCTCTTTCCATGCGATATCTTTCCAAGTTTTGGTATCTCCTTGGGACCTTGGAAGGTTGTTGTGGGGACCTGAGATTTCACATGCCTGGACAGGCTGAAGTGCATGGGGTGCCATTTGCATCAAAAGGGGGAGAACCTGTGATGCTAATACCCAGCAGATAGGCAGAATCCTGGCCTGGTGCTGACTTAAAAACAAATGTCAAAGTCCGGGCTGGTTTGGCTCAGTAGATAGAGCATTGGCCTGGGGACTGATGGGTCCCAGGTTTGATTCCGGTCAAGGGCACATGCCTGGGCTGTGGGCTCAATCCCCAGTGTGGGGCCTGCAGGAGGCAGCTGATCTATGATTCTTTCTCATCATGATATTTCTATCCCTCTCTTCCTCTCCATTCCCCTCTGAAATATGTGTGTGTGTGTGTGTGTGTGTGTGTGTGTGTGTGTGTGTGTAATAAGTAAATAAAAATTAAAACAAATATCAAAGATGTTCACAATTGCTAGGGGAGGGGTGCCAGGAAAATGGGGGTCCTCACCTCAAGGAGTGAGGGGTCTGGAGAGCTTGTGTCTCATCCCTGCTGAAAAGAGTGGGGCTTCCACTTACCCTGCCGAGGCCCTGGCCACAGCTCTAACAGGAAGGTTCATGACCCTCAGGGGTTGGAGGGTCGCTGGCCATCAGACCGTCTGAGGGTGGCAGAGCAGTGTTGGGATGCCTGGAAGGCGCCAGAAGGGTCTGGACAGGTTCAGTTGTTCAGCTGTGTGGGGGAGACGGCGGTTTAGCACCGAGGAAGAAATGGTGAACTCGGCCAGAAAGAGCTGGGACCTCCTGGTCACACCCGGGCTCACTCCAAAACAATCACAGACCAACATTCTTTAATTAACAAAGGCACTTAAGAACCCCTACAAACCCAAAGTCTTCAGCAAGAGTGGCCCTAAGGTGCCTCAGCCTGCCACCCTCCATCGCCCATCCACGGCACTCAGAGTTCGTCGTGACCCGCAGAGGGGTCCGCGCTGGGCTTGATGAAGATGCCTTCCATGGCCTTCCACGTATTGTGTGTGTTGGCGCTGAGCATGCCGTGCACCTCACGCTGCCCGCGGATGGGGCTCCCGTACTGCTCGCCGGTGACTGACAGGAACACCGAGGTGCCCACGTGCTGGAAGCGCACGGCAGCCTCCCGCTCCCAGTGCCTCCCTGAGCAGCGCACAATCCACAGGTCAAGGTCGTCACCCTCACCGTCTTCCCCAAAGGCGCTCACCTCCTGTGGATGGGGGGGAAGGGGGGACAATGGTCACCACTAGAGGGCACATGGAGTCCCCTGTGGTCACTTGCCTGGCAGTGGCACTCATGCCTCAGGCACTGA